>JAKTUJ010000048.1:0-53173 GCA_030556625.1 Petasospora euphorbiiphila | reverse complement strand
TGGGTGGTTCTAGCTATTCAATTGTTGAAAATCTTTTCAATCTGAAAATTCCCAGAACCCTAGGTGTGCCGTTTTTCAAGTTCATCTTTTTTTTCAATTTGTAGATATGCATTCAACATATATATTCAGTGGATGTCTTTGGAACGATCGGCCTCTACTATTAAGTCTAGTCCGCAGACCGTCTTGCGATCTTTGGTAAACTGTGCTCGCAGGCCTTCCCAGAGTTTCCCAGGTTTGCAATCTGTGGCGACATGACCGGGTCTAACAGCACCTTCAACCTTGTCAATGTCCTCTTGGAAAGGCCTGCACCTTCTTCTGGCTGACATGAATCCGTAGTGCGGCTCGAGCTTGATCCAGGGCTTTGGAATTGGATGGTCACTGTAATGAGCATACTTGACCTTGTGCCACCACTGATCCACCTGTGATGTGAGATGGGAGAAGTCATAATATGCATCTGTGGACTCATGATCTAGTCTTCCAACAAACGGCAAGTCCGTGATATCAGCAAGGAAGTCTCTGTGGTCATCTTTCATGTTCAGCTCACTAGTCAACATCCCATACACCTGATGTGGCAGAATCAAGAACTCTGGAATTTCATTAGCTCTAGAGATAAGATCGAGCTGGGTTTGTTGACGAACAGACTGTCTCACCAAAATCTCTGGCAAGTAGAACAAGTCATTGACCATTTCCATGTCGAAACCTTCGACTTTCCCCGAGCTGAATGCATGTTGGACTCGTTGGTGTAGCTCCTCGCTTGGTGTGATAACCATGAGAATCGAAGTCAGGTAAAACTGAATCAAATGCGGGTATGCTGGAAGGCCATTATATATGCTTCTGTAGAAATTTGTTTCCCTGATGAGTTCTTGTTCTGAAAGCTTGTGTCTTTTCGTTGGACGAATCGGCAAGTAGCCCGTTTTCTCGTCAATGTACTGAGTGACGTTAGCAGCCTGTTCTTCACCAAAGAGTTTCCGCTCCTCGTGTGTCATTGGACGTGGTGGTGTCCATGCTGCCATATCACCACCACCCATCGATGCTTTAAATTTCTTGAACCATTCGTCATTCTGTCTGTTTTTTATCAACCAAAATGCTGGAACACCTGCCAGTTGTGCCGGTGGGAGGAAGAAGAGTTCATCGAGATGCGAAGCGGGCAAACTTGCATCGGCATCCATGTAAACGATCCTGTCGTATTCTGTGACGCCAAAGATGGCCATCTTGGTCAAACTGGACACCCAGTAGGAAGACTTCTCGCTGGCAAGAGTCTTGTCGACACGCTTGATGACGATACCATTCTTTGCGATCGAGTGCTCGATGGGGAAAGAGATCTCGACATTACGAGAGGCAATAATGACCAGTTTGGCACGTGAGCCGTACTGCTTCAGTCTGGAAAGCATCATCACGGAGTTGCAAAGGTGCGTTTCAGAGGTGGCATAGAGCACATATGCAAACTTGTCCCAATTGACGTCCTCAATGTTTGTATGCTTGTAGAGTGCCTGGATGACATCTGGGGAGATCTGTTTGATCTGTGCTCTGTCATAGTCGAGTAGGTCCTTGTCACAGGGAGCAACCTTTGAGACAATACCCGTAGCAATACCGGGGCCCTCGAGTAAAAAGTAGTAGGTCAAGGAGAACCAAGAGACGGCAACAACGAGTGCTAATAGGACATAACGCAGTTGAGACTGCGATACACCTGCAGGAAGTGACAGCCTTTCCATCCTTTTCACAAGAAGAAGAAGAAGACGAAGAAGAAAGAAACCTCTAGCTACAAATGCATCAGCACCAAAAAAAGTGCTTTCCCTACTTGACTGGAAAGCATTAACAACGAAAAGAGAAAACAATTGTTGCCACGACAAGAGAAACGAAACATGTGCTTCTTATTGAGTCGTGCGCGGAGCATATGCCATTTTGGCGTATTATTGGCCGGATGGGGCAATTCGCATGTATAGGCATGCACCTGGATCTAGATGTGAACAATAGGGTGGTAATAATGTAAAAATAGTCTTTTGCGCAAAATGTAGACCTGGCCAGCGCCCCCCGCAAAATTTCGGCACCTCCTTTGGCGCTTCCAATGCCAAATCGTGCCACACTTCTGCCAAACAGCGCCAAACAAAATATTAGTGCATTTAAATTTTAGTGTGAAGCGCTTTTAGTGCATGTCAGCTTTCGCATCTATCTTGAGATCCACTAAATGCAAACCACACACCATCTGTCTCTCTGCGGCAAACGTTGCACGCAGGGTTTCCCATGTCTCGCCAGCTTTACAGTCCTTCGTCTCAAACTCTGGCGGCCTGGTGTCCGTGTCAAACGGTAGGCAGCGTCTCCTCTGCGACATGTACTTGCCATGAGGGTCCAACTCGATCCATGGCTTTGGGATAGGCGAGTCCGAGAAGTGTGCGTACTTGACACGAGGGTACCACTGTGAAGCCTGGTTTTTCGTGTCTTCGAAATCGTAGTATGCCCTCTGGTTAGGGTCAACTATGGTGAACTCGGACCTCCCGACATAAGCAAGGTCCTGGGCATCTGCCAGGAATGCCTGATGGTGCCTCTCAATGTTGAGCTCGCGCGTCAACATACCATAAACCTGGTGAGGGAGAATTAAAAAATCGGGTATTTCCTCGATTGAAGTTCTTTCCTGCTTCCTCTCCATCTGTCTCTGGACAACGTCTGACAACTTGAACAGGTTGTTAACAAGCTCCATATCGAAATCATTATCGTTTGTTCTCGAGGCCAACGAGTCCTTCACTCTTGAATACAATGATTCACTGGGCGTGATGACCATTAGGATAGACGTAATGAAGAACTGGCGAAGATAAAAGTACGTTGGGAGAGAGTTGTAAACGGTACGATACATGTTGACCTCCCTGATGAGCGTCTCAGCATCGATACTTGTACGATCAGCTGTTGGATGCAGCGGGAGATATCCCGTGGTCGTGTCAATGTAGCGTGAAATATTGGCAACTTGTTCCTTAACCATGGCTTCTTTCTCCAAGTGTGTCATTGGTCTTGGTGGCTCCCAGTTCCCAGGACCTAATTTCAAAGTCATAAAGGCGTTCCACCAGGCATCATCGTACTTGAGCTTCATGAGCCAATAGGCAGGCATCGCAGCCATCTCCACAGGTGGGATGAAGAAAAGCTCGTCGATATGACCACGCGGTAAAGACCCATCTGAATCCATGTAGATGATTCTGTCATACTGAGTAACGCCAAACACCTCCATTTTAGTTAAACTGGATACCCAATATGACTTAATGTTCCCTGTTTGTCTTTTATCAACGCGTTGAATGGCGATGCCGTTGTGGTGTATCGACTCCTGTAAGCGAGGAGTGATTTCAACGTCATGAGAGGCAAGCACAAGAAGTTGTGCCTTTGTGCCATACCGACGAAGTTTCTCGAGCATCATTATACAATTGCACAGATGCGTCTGTGAAGTGGCGTACATAACATATGCCAGTTTTGTCCAGTCGACCTTCTCTTTATCGGTCTTATCATAGAGGTAGTTGATCACTTCTGGTGAGATATACTTGATCTGGTTCCTGTTGAAGTCAATGAGATCATTGGGCAGTTCTGCTGGTTCCATTCTATTATAACCCCGACGAGAGGGATTGAAGACATAGTAATAGAGGAACAAAACAACAAAGAGGGAGAGAAGGACGTATCGGTGGTATCTCCGGTTGCACACCCGAAATGGCAACCGGGCAATGCGTGGTTCTCTCTTCAATTGGTGTCCTTTCATCTCGGAAACCCATAGAGCGAGAGGGCTGCTCAAGAGAGAGATAATTGGATAAGCGATTCTCCTTTCATCGTGGAGGCAAATTCATTAAAAGCCTGGGAAAAAGCCTCATTACTGTATCTGAACAAAGCCTCACTTCATGACACCCAGACACCCAGACTCTTCTTTGGTGCACCTCTTCTCTACAGCTTATATTGATGTACTTGGAGAGCATTAATTCAACATTATAATTAAATATATATAATCAATAATTAAATAATCATATAAAATTTTTAAATATCAGAATTATAAACCGAATGCGGAAGTTATCCGCTTTAGGAGATGATGAACATCCGCACACCACTAATATATACAACGAAAAGCGCGAAGACAATAACAAAGAGCCGCCAAACAAACAAATAAACAAACAAACAAATAAACAACAACAACGCGTAACGCGGAGGCTCTGGGACGCTACTGGTATTGGTGTTTACTGCTGCTGTTGCTGCTGTTGCTGTTACTCTCTTGCTGTTGCTGTTGCCACCTGTTTCCCTCTTCTTCTTCTTCTTCTTCTTCTTCAAACGCGTCTTACATCAACTACAACAACTACAACTAAGCAAGAAGTAAAGAACCACACGCACGATGGACTTCACCGAAATCGGTGTCAAGTCGCGGAAGACGGGCCTGACGGCCCCGCAGAACGTCAGCCGAGATGCCCACGGGATGGAGGACCTCGAGAAGTTCTTTGAAGAGGAGCCATCGCCGCAGGATGCTGCAACAGGTGCCACGGCGACTGGCACCACCGGCACCACCGGCGCTACATCGGTGACAACACACTCAGATCAGACCTCAAATGGCCGTATTGTGTTTGAAGAGATCCCGTCACGAGCAGGAAGCAGGAAGAGAACACCACTTCTATCACCTCTCCCTTCAAGGCAGCAACTGCGAAGTAGTGCCACAGATGATGGAAATGATTACTTTGATGATGCATTGGAGCACCCGGCTCCAGCATCAGCTTCCTCTGAGATGGAAATAGATGAGGAATCCCGCGGCATAATCAAGTTAGTAAACAACAACAACACCTTTAATGATGACTACAGCATGGGAGCAGGTGGAGGCGGAGATGATGACATGCAAGATCAATACGAGAACGAAGAAGCTCACCGGAGAGCAACGTCAAATGTTTTACAACGGACACCGAGACACCCAAGAGGACAGAAGCTATTTATTAGTGATTCTGAACAAGAAGATGAGGAGGAGGAGGAGGAAGATACCAGCAGAAATAAGACGGTACAGCAACGACAACTGGAGCTCGAACGCAACACTACAATAAGGTCATCCGTGAGAAGAGATTTCAGAGATGAAACTGCAGTTCGGACACATCGAACACCGCCCAGATTTGAAACATCCCCTCTTAATTCAATGCCAATAAAGCTGCACAGTCCATTACAACCACGTCCTTCTTCGAGGAAAATCTCTTCAATATCAAAGTCAATTGCTACAACACACAGTGGAAGATCCAATTTTGAGCGACAGCGGCATGGGTACGATCACAGTGCCAAGTACGATGAGAATGATGACTACTACGATGACGATATTGATGAAGAAGACATTTATAATGATGATGCTGATGACAACCATTACAGCCGCAACGGCAACGTTGACGATAGAGAGGAGGATGAAGATGATATTGACCCAGAGAGTCAGATAAGAACCAAGGCTCGCAGACTCATGGTACCCAAGAAAGCTAATGCCAGAAGAGCCATTGCCACTGCCACAGCTACAAAGGCAAAGGCAAGAAGGGCACCACAACCACGGCGCAGGATCATTCCACCTACAACCGATGATGATGATGACTCAGAAGATAGCGATTATCGTGGTCCTCGTACGCAAAGAACCGGAAGAGTTAACAAGTTTCAGAGATCTTCGAGAACTACTGCTCAATCTAGTTCTACTACTCGTACAAGAGAACATCATATCGACGTTGACAGACTTCGGTCTGACCAGGAAAGCCGTGCCTCATCAAGACATCCAACAGAAATGCCAACTAGAAGATCATCAAGAGTTCGTATTCCACCATTGGCGTTCTGGAGAAACGAAAGGCCCATCTATGCGAGAACAAGGAACGAAGAACTCCCATCTTTACAACAGGTGGTCACCGTTGATGAAATTGTGGAAGCTCCAAGACGTTCAAGAGCACCATCACGAGCACGTGGTCGTTCTAGGGCTAGGTCTAAATCAAGATCAAGAACGTCAAGACCGCCTTCTGGATCACGTCGCAGAATCGGTGACATTACCGAGGATGAACGTGAGGATGATGACGAAATTGCAGTTGGAAACGGTGAAGTTGCGGGTTCTGAATGGATGAAGCTTGGATTTCTTAAGGTTGATGCCTATGAAGGCCATGGTTCTGAAGAAAAATCTAACAGACTGGTTGCCTGGGCGCCTCATACTGAGAATTACAGCTCAGAGATTGTGACCGCAGAGGACAACTTCAAACTCGCAATCTTATTTGACAAGAATCGTGAGTTTATTGCATCTGGTATGATGCTGATCCCACCAGGTGGGAAGAAGAATATGAAAAGTACAGACGGGACATACTTTGTGTTCTACTGTATCCAAGGTATTGTTCAAGTGACGTTATCGGGGAGTGTTTTCATGATCAAAAAGGGTTGTTCTCTTGAAGTGCCAATGGGTAACTTCTACGAGTTCATAAATGCGGGGAAGAAGGATGCAACACTCTTTTTCGTTCAGACTAAAGGCCAGGAGGTTGCCGATTGGGATGATGACTTCTAACTAGGGATATGCTTCTGTCATCAAGTTTTGTTAGCACCGGAGTTCTTTTGTACTATATATTTTGTTTTTGTTTTCATTGGGCTGGGTTTCTTTTATTCATCGTGCTAGCATCTCTCTTATAACCATGGGAATCATTTGGGTATTTTGGTGTAGATTTAATGAAACATGATAAACTACAATTGAGCCATTGAATCCAACAATCTTATATGTAAACACGAGGACAAATTCTCGTATGCAAGTGTCCATTCATTCATCATCAGCACTTTCAGCAAGCTTCTTTGTTCTTGCAAGCTTGACAAGTGGTGCCAATGAGCTCACATGATCAGCCTGAATAATGAATGGATCGTTTAGTAACTCAGTGGAGTCAGCTCTCTTCTCAGGATCAACCTGCAACGTCGAATTCAAAAACTCCTTCAGCGTATCAGACAGTGACTCCGGATCCTTCAATTTTGGCGTACCATTCGTTGCAATTAGATATAATGCCCTCAATGGTGTTTCATTCAAATATGGTGGTTCTCCTTCTATCATCTCAATTATCATAATACCAAGTGACCAAATATCAACTTTTGGACCATACTCTTTTCTCGAAACAACTTCTGGAGCCATCCAGTAAGGAGTACCGACCATAGTAGTTCTCTTCAAATTCACCTCGTTGATCTGGGCGCAGAAACCAAAATCAGTAAGCTTGATGTCACCATTCATGGAGAGCAGGATATTGTCCGACTTGATATCTCTGTGAATGACTCCCTTGGAATGCAAGAACTGCAAACCTTGAAGAGTCTCTCTGCAAACTGCACCAATTTGACCTTCTGTCATAACGCTATGCGTGACAACATCCGTCAAGCAACCACCTTCCATATACTCCATGACGACCCATAAATCGCCTTTCAGCAAGTAGGCATCAATAAAGTTGACAATGTTTGGATGCTTTGAAGCCTTCATAACCAAGATTTCGTTAATGATCAACTCCTTCTTTGGCTGTTGTTCCAAATTCATCTGCTTAATGGCAACGCACATATTACTACCAACTTCATATGCAGTGTAGACACCACCAGAAGCACCTTGACCAACCTTGACAAGGTTTCTGTAAATCTGGCTTGGGTTCCCTTCAGAACAGATAGCAGAAAGCTTTGCGTAAACCTGTGCATTGCGTCTTTTCTTGTCCTCCTTCTTGCGCTGATTATGAGCAGCAGCCTCCTGAGGATCCCTGACAGGTTGTTGATTCTTTGGCAGAGGCTCGGGTTGCTCACCATTTGGTTGAGAAACAGGCGATGGATACTCGTCTGTGACATGTGTCTTTGCAGGAGAGTGCTTTGCATCGAATTTTCTCTCATTCAAAGGATGTTCATTGACGTACTCATGCTTTGGTGGCGGAGGCGGAACTCTTGGAGGAGGAGGAGGTACTGGTCTCTGTGGCGAGAACTGGTTACGTACTTGGTTTCTCAAGTGCGGTGTCGAAGATGTGGAGGCAGACTTTGGTTGAGTACTCAGCACAGAATGTGATCTGGAAAGTGGTGATACAATTGTTGGAGTGGAACCTTGCTGAGGTGGCTTTGGAGCTGGTCTTGAAGGAATGAACTGCTTGTCGCGTTCCTTGTCCATCGTTGGGATAGGTGGAGGTGGAGCCTGTCTGGGCGTTGTCCCAGAGAACTGACTGTGTGGTTGTGATTGTGGCGTGAATCCAGTTTGACCTACTCTTGGAGTTCTGAAGGAAGAAGTGGAGGAAAGCTTTGTGTTTGCCTGGTTGAATTTCTTGAACACTTTCTCCTCGGCATTATTTGTTTGGTCCTGATAAAAGGCAACGATGTCCATAACAGCCTGAGGATTCTTTTGTTGTTCAAACTTGGAAATACCGCTATTGGCCAATAGCCTTTCCCATTCTTCGGGCAAACCAGTGTACTGACCATCCTTATCTACACCGACATGCGCAACGTGTTTGGCGTCATATGGTGTAGATATCTTCAAACTGCTGCTGGCTGCTGATGCTGACGAAACTTTACTTTCACTTGTGCTTGCGCTTCTCATGCTGTTGACCAGATTCGAGAAGACACCTTTAACTCTGTTGCCGCTTTTCCTCTTGGTTGTAGACCTCGAACCGAACGGCGAGCTGACAGATCTCCCACCTGCACCAGCACTCTTTGGTAATGTTGAATGCGGTAGCGAGGCCGTAGACGGTGTGCTCAAAGGATTAGAATGTCTCGTGGACATGTGATCACGAATCTTCGGTGTCTCAATCTTTGGAAGGAAACTAGAATCTGTGGATGTAGACGTCTTGGAGCCATAGCTGTAGTTATGTGGTGCCGATCCCGAAGAATGCGACGTATTCTGATGGCGGTATATCTCATCCACTGGATGCTCTTCAACATCACTAATGACCTCTTGGTCTTCATCGTCGGCCTCGCGGATGGTAATGTCACCGACATTCCCTGCAATGTCATTCATACTTGAGCCCAGACTGGAGATGTTGATGTTGGAAGAAGTAGCAATCGGTTTCTCAAATGCGTCAACCGACTTATCAGTGGAGATTGAATTCTTTTCACCTGCAAGCTTGTCATCAGAATGACCAATGAAGTCGTCGATAATCCTGCTCTCAAAGTTCGAGGACATGTGTGACGATGCCACGACAGAATGTTGATCAGCTCCAAAAGTACTCGTAGCGCGTTCAATCTCTTGAGCGGCAATGTTATCGGAAGAAGCCTTGAGTTTATTGTCCGTATTGCTTGCGAGAGCTTCTTGCTGAGATCCGGGTTTCTCGTCATTGTGAATATCGCTGTGAATATCATCGTCATCATCATCATCGTCGTCGTCATGAACAATTGGCCTCATCATATTGGGTTGAATCATGACGGGTTCCTTGAGTTTCGGTGTGAGCATAGGTTCATCTTGTAATGTTGTTGTGTTCTCTTCACTGATCTCTGTAGAGCTGAATTGATTCTGGATGGCGGAGGCGGAACTGACGTCAAGGTCATCGACATCAACAACAACGTTCTCGTCAAGATCACCATCTGGAACAGGAACAGGAATCACGGGGGACTTGACTGTTCTAGCGGTTGGCGTAGCCTTTGATAACGTCGTGGTCGTTGCCGTGTCAATGACACCCGCTGTAATGTCTTCGTTGTTGTTGACATTGGTGCTTCTGTTTGAAGGGCTTTCGACAGAGCGGAGGCTCGAGTTGTAGCTTTCACCCGAGTCGGTAGAGCCAGTGGTCATGGTGGAAACTCTCTTGAAGTCAATAGGCTCGTCGAGGGAGTTGACGAGTTCGTTGAGTCGTTTGTCGGCCTTAACGCCTGGTTTTCCCGGATCAAGGGTCGGTTTCCCGTCCGCTGTTTCATCATCATGCACAGCTGAGCTCAACGAGTTATTCGAGCTGGCCAAAGCCGTCACGTTCAACGTTGCAGGATACCTTGGGAGGGAACCGGGCGAGGGCGAGAGCGAGAGGATGTCTTTATCGGCCCTTGGTGTCTTTGGAGTGGATGTTAGCGCCGAAGAAGGCACGTCGACAGTGCTAGAGCTGGCAGAGCTCTTGTCTGTTGTCTTGTTGTTGTTTACCGCCGCGGTCAGTGCAAAGTCAGCACCAACACCAGCAGCAGCACCAACGGCAGCAGGAGAGACCTTCTCCGACGGCAAACTCTTGAACGACGAGTCTGCGCTTACTTGAGCTTCTGACATTCTGGAAGGACGCGTATGGGCGGGCAGATTGACAGCGGCAAGTATATGTGTGTGGTGATATCTATCTCAGCAGTCAACAACAGAAAAAAGGGTAGCGGAGAGCGTGTTTTCGCTTCCTCTTTCGCTTCTCTTTGCGTGCAGGGCAGGCTGGATGTATCAGAGTAGAGAGCGTCTGGGTATATTCAAATGACAGTGAGTGAAGGAGCAGAAAAAGCGTGCCGCTGTTGGCCAAAAGAGTGTGTGAAGAGCGTACTAGGCGCGTCCCCTCAAAACGAGTAAACAAAAATGAGGGAACCGCACAGTCAGCGTGCGGGTAAGCGAACCACAGCGCGAAGAAGCGGGTAAGCCTGGTAAGCTGGTAAGCGAGGTAGTCTGTGGTCTGTAGTCCCAGGTCTCAGAGTTTTAGGCTCTAGACTCTAGACTCTAGACTCTAGACCATAGGATCGCGCTAGTCTCAAGACTCAGACTGTGGTTACCCGCGCCGGGCAAATAGCACATAGTCACATAGTACATAGTATACAAGTGACAAGTGACAAGTGACAAGTCTACATACACTAGATAAAGAGCAGATGCCCCTGGGAACATATGAAGGGTGTCGTTGGACCCTCATTCGCATCCTTTGTGGACCATCTCGTCCTCTCCAGCGAGGACAAGACCACTCTGCTAGTGGTCTTTGACGTCACCAGCGCACACCAACTCCAGCCAACTGCAACAGAAGGGACTCATAGATCATCACCACTATATCTCCACAGAGCTGAAAACATTCTTGTGGTAAACTTGGAAACACTACAGGTATTCATGGCCCTGCTTGCGACACTACTCACAGAGAAATCGCTATGTGGGAATGACAATACACATCTTATCAAGACTCATGGTGAGATCAAAAGGATCGCAGTATGGGGACTATGCACTAACCATCGGCTTGATCCCAAAATCCATCTGGTTCTCAGCAGACTATGTAAAATGGAGCAGGTGGAGGTTCTCATTGGAGAAAAAGGACACATGGAAAACTCTGAATTGAACAATGCCATTGCTAATTGCTTATCCAAATGGTGTCAACTTTCAACGACACTTAAAAACTAGCTGCACTACATATTTTGCTGCAATGATCTAAACTGCTAATGTACATTATTATTATCACCCAAAGTTTCTTCTTTAAATCACTCCTCATCCTCAATGTTGATGTTGACCTCCTTAATCTCAGATGATTCACTGTCAAAGTAGGCCTTGACCTTAACTCTAAACTCGGAGGCTGCAACACCAAACTGCTTGAGAATCAATGCCTTTCTAACATCAAGAACCTCTCCCTCATCGCACACGTGGTATGGCTCCTCGATGGTGATCTTTCCAGATTTGATTTTGGTTGGGATCTTAAACTTGTTTCTCATTGTCTCTTCCAAAGAGTGGGGCATTGGAACATCCTCCTCAGATGGCACTTGACCACCAGTGGAGTATATGATACCGGCAGGTATCGTGAAGGAAATTGGCGATTTCTGCTTAGCTCTGCAGAAGTCCTTCTTCGAATAAGAGGTAAAATACTCTGAAACCGTCGAGACGTCCTCATTGGTGAAGAGTAACCCTGTTACACCGCTAGCGTATTTGGCAAACTTGTGCAAGTTCTCCTTGTACTCCTCCTCGACTGTATCGCCAAGCGCCTTCTCCAAGACACGACGCTTGCCCATTATGAGCTTCGAGCCTGTCCAGTCGCTTCTGATCTCCTGTAGCACTGGCGTTCTCACGTCATCGAGCAAGAACAACCATGTGTATCTATATGTATCGAGCGCCTCACGCACCTCATCAAAGATTCTCTCCTTGTTCTCCCTGCCCTTCTTGTCGGTCTGGGCAAGGGTCACCAGTCTGGAACGTTTGGATCTCGGCATCACTGGGTTATATTAGGCAAAACACACACTCCAAAAGGAGAGAAAAGAAAGAGAAAGAGAGGGAATAAAGTGCTACACAAAATTTTCCTAAGCGATGAGATGTGCGAGTGCCGCATAACCGCAATTTTTTCGCCATACAAAAATCGCCACTGCGCGCTGTGGTGATCTCCTCCCACACTAAACACACGTAGGCACATACAACGGGAAAGTAAAGGAAAGCGGGAAAAGGAAAGAGGGAAGGCCATCCGCTGATCCCATCACCACACCACACAAGGAACAACGACAAATCCCCACCTGAAAGTCAGTGGCATCCAGGAATTCACCGCCAGACAGTTTGCAGAGAAAGCAACGTACACGAACACTTTTTGTGTCAGATGCCGCCAGCTACAAACAGCAAGCAGCCCCGCAAGCCCCGCAAGGAGCCAGAGCTTGAGATGGAGGAGATGGACAGGAGCGAGGAGGAGGAGGAGTGGGTCGACGAAGGCGAGGAGATGATGAACGAGGACGGTGATGATCACTTTGATGACGACGCCGATGATGGCTCATTGGCAAGACTGAGCGCCCAATACAGACGCTTCTCAGACGTCCGCCGCGCCATGGAGAGGAATGGTAATGGTGATGATGATGACGGTGGTGATGACGGTGATGCTGCTAGTGAAGACGAAGAGGAAGATGCGGATGATGAGGATCTGGATGAAGAGGAGGACAACGAAGACGGTTTGGATGACATTGATGACCTTGATGAACACCCACTGGCTGGTGCTCTTCGTGCTCTGGCCAATGCTCACTCTGATAATCGCACTGGCTCTTCTTTTACTGGTAACAATTCCGAGACAAATAGCCGCTCCCTGACAGAGAACATGGCCCGTATGTTCCCAGAGGCAATGGGCCTGTTTGCTGGTTTCGGTGGTCCTGGATCAAGAATATCCGGTCTTATCGATTCCCTTTCTACAAAGGGGGAAGACCCGTATTTGGTGCTTGAGACTTTGAACCAGTTGAGCGAACGCTTACTCATGATGAATACTATAATGGCAGAACGCGGTCTCCCAGCTGGACAATTGGCACAATCTCTTGTCAACATTCTTAACGATCCGCTTTTCCAAGAAGAGCTTGAATTGCAACTCGTTGCCTGCAGATGCCTCTACAATTTCTTGGAGATAAATCTCGACTATATCCACACTGCTGTGCATGCTGGTGCCATTGAGGCGCTTCAATCTAAGCTCCTTGAGATCAGCTACATTGATTTAGCGGAGCAGGCGTTACAAACATTGGAATTCATCTCCAGAGTTTGCGGTACCCAGATTTTCAGAAAGAACTGCCTTGGATCGGTTTTGCAGTATTTGGATTTCTTCACCATACACGCACAGAGAAAAGCTCTGACCATTGTTGCTAATTCAGTCAAGTATGTTAGGGCAAGCGAGATCCATCTCTTGGAAGACGTGCTTCCGACCCTCCAGAGGGTTGTTGTTGAATTCACAGACACACAAGAACTTGAAAGCGCATGGTTTGCTATTTCATGCATTATCAAGAATTTTAGAAACACTCCACAGTTGGAGGCAGTCGTCAATGCAGAACTTGTTAACAAGATCATTCAAGTTATCTCAAATTCAGATACATCTCTCTCCACAAACCTGAAACTCATCACCTCACTCTCCATATGTGCACAAAACAACAATTTGAGTATCGAGATCATCAAGTCTCCTCATCTCTCAGAATCCATTACAGCAGCTCTGGGAAAATACAAGAAGAATAATGACCAAGGAATAACCATTGAGACCTTGATGGCTGCACCAAAAGATCTTATTGTTTCCATCTTGGATCTCATCATCTACCTTTTACCACCTGAGTCTTCCCCAATCTTAACACACGTGTCAAAGACACAAAAGGACTACTCGAGTGTGGGGAAAGAGTACAAACAGTTTGTCAATGATATTTTCCCACTTTTGATTAACATTTACTCATCTACTGTCTTGTTCGATGTTCGTCGACGTGTCTCTATCTGCTTGGTGAGAATTGTCTCCTCGCTTGATGACATCAGGGACTTGAAGGATCATCTCTCAATCATCAACCTTCTAGCTTCAGTTGTGATTCAAAACAAAAGCATCATAAGATCAGAAAAGCAAGACTATAAACCTTATGTTGCTCTTCTTGGTTCCTTGATATTGACACACAGTTTGATAGAGAAGAACCCAGATACGTTTATTGCTGAATTTGAGAGAGAAGGCTTACTTGCGGATACCTCTTCTTTATTGGAGATATTGAGACAGGGAGACATGAGGGATGACAGTGACAGTAAAGAAGTTGTGTGCGACGATTCTGGAGATGAGGAAATGGAGCAAGGAGATGTCAGTAATAATGACAACAAAGGTGATTTGGACATTGATGATATGGAAAATGGAACTTCTGATGGCGAAGATGATGAGCAAGGTACAGATACATATGGAGATGGCCATAGAGCGTTTTATATCGGAAACACACAATCATTCATAAGGGATCTGGATATTCCCCAGCTTTTGAAACATCTGACAAAGTTGGCATCACAGATCGAGCAAGTATATCTATCCAGAAAGGCGTCTTCAAACTCCAATTTGGAACACTTGAGATTGCTTGATGAGATTTGTGGTGACTTGAATAACGATAGCTTGATCAAATCCTTCTCTCTGGAGGAGTGGACGCAACTTTGGGAGAGCTTATTGAAGGCATTAGCAAAGGGAGACTACATGATATCGAGTTTTGAGCTTATAAGCTCTGGAGTTATCGAGGTCTTATCGACATTATTCAACAAGCCAGAATACAGATCCCAAAACCCAGCAAGAATTGCATTTGCTTCAGTGTTCAAGGGAGAGGCATTTGAGACATTGGTCAACAAGCTTCAGGAATCATTGACGAGATCGGAATCATTTGAAATTATTGGATGTGGTTTGAAGACTTCTGAGAATAGAGCGGCGTCATTGGGCAAACAAATCAAGCTCAAGTTGACAAACGTAAGATCAGATGACAGCGATGACGGCACCGTTGGAGAAGATAACAGACTATTCGATGGGGTGGATCAACTGGTTGTTCTTGTGCATGCTGTTGCGTCATTTAACAACATTGGTACATTCCTTAAGAGACGGACGGCTAACCCATTTTTGTTTGGAGCAACTCGTACTGCTGCTCCTTCCAGAAACTGGTTTATCGAGTTTCTCATTGATGGTGAAGTGATTCCACAAGACACAACAATCTATGGTGCACTTTACAAACATTGCCAATGTAAGGATGCCGCTTTTGATACTAACAGATTCTGGTATGAGGTTCATGATATTCAGTTCCGCAAAGTGGATGGTACTCAGCCCACTACGGAGATTGAAGAGAGATACCCTGACACGAGTGATGGGGAACTAGAGAACCTCAAGTATCCTATTACGATCAAGATTTTAAATTTGTTGAGAATCCTCTATGAGTTCCGCCCAAGTACAAGCACTGATGCATTATTCCTCAACTTCAAGCTTACGGCCAAGTTAAATCGTCAGTTGGAGGAGCCATTGATTGTTGCATCTGGAATTCTTCCCAACTGGTCAATACATATTACGAGGAAATTCCCATTTTTGTTCCCGTTGGAGACAAGGATCTTCTTCTTACAATCGACCTCCTTTGGTTACTCGAGACTCATACAGCTATGGAACACCAGAGCTAACCGGGACAATGAGATCAGTGACAACAATAACAATGACGCACAGGGTGGCTCAATTTCATTGGGAAGACCAACCAGACACAAAGTGCGTGTCTCCAGAGCTCATTTGTTGAAGAGCACGATAAAGGTGTTGGAGAAACTTGGTTCTCATCCAAGTATTTTGGAAGTGGAGTTTACAGACGAGGTTGGGACTGGTCTTGGTCCGACATTGGAGTTTTATTCAAACGTTTGTCATGAGTTTTCAGAGAAGAAGAATGGACTTTGGAGGGATGACAGTGATGGCGATGGTGATTATGCTCATGCGGAACTGGGTCTCTTCCCAGCGCCCTTGGACCCACGTAATTCGAGATCTGTCCAGAAGTACAACTTGTTCAAGAACTTGGGAAAGTTTGTTGCTCGTGCTCTTTTAGACAGCAGAATTTTGGATTTGAACCTCAATCCTGTGTTTTTTGAAGCTTGTGCCTTTGAAGTTGAAAACTCTGACTATGAGTTTAATCTTGAAACATTGGGGAGAGTTGACAAGAAGTTGTACCAGTCATTGAAGTACATGGAGGACAACCCTACGGAAGTTGCTAATATGGGAATCGTTTTTACTCTACCAGGGTACGACATCGAACTAGTTGAAGGTGGTTCCAGCAAAGAAGTTAATGAATCTAACGTTGGTGATTATATTGGCAAAGTTGTTGACTTCACGTTGAACAAGGGTATCAAAGAACAAGTTGAGAACTTTGTCATTGGATTCTCGGAGGTGTTCCCGTACTATTCTATGTTGGTGTTCTCTCCAGATGAGCTTGTGAAGCTTCTTGGTCATGGTGACGAGGACTGGAGTTATCAGACTTTGTTGGCGTCGATCCGTGCAGATCACGGGTACAACATTGACTCGCCTGCAGTGCAGAGCTTGCTTAGACTCATGTCATCGTTTGATCTGGATGAGCGTCGGTCATTCCTAAAGTTTTTAACTGGCTCACCTCGTTTACCTATTGGTGGTTTCAAGAATTTGAGACCGGAGTTGACTGTTGTTCTTAAACACGAGGAGGATGGGTTGAAACCAGACGATTACTTGCCGAGCGTTATGACTTGTGCGAACTACTTGAAGTTACCAAACTACTCATCGATTGACGTGATGAGGGAACGCTTTGAGAAGGCAATGAAGGACGGTGCAGACGTCTTCCTATTGTCTTAAATGGAATAACTGAGTATGAAATGTTGTAGTAATATCATTATAAAAGGTTCACTTAGCCGGGTAACTCGATCGAACAGGCGCGAATGTCGGTGATGCTGGAAAAAAAAGTTGGAGACGGCCACAGGACGGAATAAAGCACCAAATAAGTGTGGAATCTCCAGTTCATTGACCGATGTTGGCTCGATTTTGTAAGTATTTGTTGCTTTGTTGCAAGCAGGGATCATGTACTAACCGGGGGATTGTAGCGACTGCTAGAGTGATACATCGTTCGCTGAGCACATCGCGTGTGCTTCGTGTTGAAGCTCAGAAGGAACTGGAAAAGCAGGTTTCGGAACCACAGATAAAACCAACTGAGAATGTTGCCGTTGAAGATAACGTTGGATCCTCTGATTCTGATTTCATGACCGTTTTGCATGCCGAGGCGTTGAAGATGAGTCGTTCTCAGGAGAAGCAGATTGATCGCCAAGTCAGAGAGATTCTTGAAGGAAGCTCACCTCTTTCCAAGAACAAGGAGCTTCTCGAAGAACTCAGATCATTTGTGAAGGACTACACAATGAATTTGCACCACCAGAAGGTGACACAGGACAACAAGCGTGCTGTGGGGTCGAAATACAGTGATATTTTCCCTCAGTTGGAACCATCGCTCAAAGATGAACCATACACTGAGCAAGAGCTCTTCTTGCGCCGCGAGTTCCTTGAAGCACAAACATCACGTCTTGGTGCACAGGTTAAGGACGTTTACATCCCACATAAGGAAACTGCCTCGCCCCCATCCGTGAGCCAGTTGTCTTTGGCCAAGTTGTTGGCGTCTGGTGCTCATTTGGGTCATTCAAAGTCATTGTATCGCTCATCAAACCAACAGTTTGTTTATGGAGAGTACAAGGGGATCCATGTGATTGACTTGGAGAAGACTTTGGTTTACCTGAAGAGGGCCTGTAAGGTTATTGAAGGTGTTGCATTGAAAGGTGGTATCGTCTTGTTTGTTGGTACTAGAGATGGTTATGAAAGGGTCTTGGAAAGAGCAGCTGCACGCTGTGGTGGTTACTATGTGAGTTCTAAGTGGGTTCCTGGTACGCTGACCAACTCCACTGAGATTTCCAAGTGGGCTAGAATGGAGGTTGATATGGGTGATTCTGCCACGGGGCGTGTTTTGAGCGTTATGGAGCAAAAAACTGTTGTCAAGCCTGATGTGATTGTGGTGTTGAATCCAGTAGAGAACAGAGTGTTGCTACATGAGGCTATGCAGACGAGAGTTCCAACCATTGGTATCATTGACACAGATTCTGAATCTTCTCTTGTTACGTATCCAATTCCAGCGAATGATGATTCGAGAAGAGCAGTGACGCTATTGACTGGTGTTCTCTCCAAGGCAGCACAGGCTGGTCAGCAGGCAAGACTTAGAGCATTCCAGAAACACAGCGAGGCTGTTGCCGTTACTACGGATGATGCTCCTGCAGTTGCAGCTGAAGGAACAACCTTGTAAATATATGGAATGATAATGGATGTACATACAATACTAGAAGATGAATGTAGTACTGATTGTTATTCTAAACAGATTGAAGTTTGGGACATGACCTCAGGTATAAAGAGTATTGGAGTGCAAGCACTCCTTATTAAGTGTCCACAATAGTAGCCTATCAAACTGAATGAGATCACTGTGTTTTCTTAGCCATATCCTCGTGCTCGTCCAACTCATCCTCTTCATCCTCAGAGTCTGATCTGTCATCCTTTGCCTCGAGGCCAAAGATGATTCTGTAGATGATTCTGATAATGAGGAACAACCAGTAGATGTTAACGAGCTGCAGGGCACCAATGAGGATAAACGTGATCAACTGTGAGATCCAGCACTTGTACTGCTGTGTAGCAAAGTTGAGCTGGTATGGACCAATTGTTTTGAACTCTGTGAGGACAGACCAGAGAATGCGGAGGTTGATGTAATGACGCAGGTATATCCACGAGCATGCGAACACAAGGAATGCTGGTGGAGCCAATGCGGAGTCGAGGTAGTTCAGGATCTTGGAGATGGACAAGAAGAAGTCTGAGACGTCCATGGTGATGTAGACGGCGAGACCCATCTTGGTAAAATGGAAAAGATAAGATGCGGAGATGAGCAGCATTGTGACGATGTGGTGTAGGATCAACTCGTTGTAGTCCTTTCTCGGCTTCTCAACCTGGAGGATGAGTAGAACGGATTGTTGTGACCAAAAGGCAGCCTGTCCCAAGTAGAACAACTTGTAAAGATATGCATTTGTCTTATCTGGGTATGTTCTGTACATGGAGTCCGTTCTGAAGAGCCAGAGGTCCGTTCCGTACATGACAAAGAGGCCAAAGGGCCCCGAGATTCCATAGTAGAAGATCGAGTAAGCCTGTTCGAGGAATCTATTAATCTTCCCTGGTTTCTTGACGCCCACGACGGATGCAAGTGGCCTGAGGAGACACTGCATGACGAATTCTCTCAAGAAGGTGAAGAAGACCATGTAGAAGGCGACAAAGGCAATGTCCTTGATTCCCTTGCCGTACTGGTCCGAATCGCCCACTTGGTAAGAGATCGACACGAACATGTGCAGCGGGTTCGACTCAGTAAAGTTTCCTGAGAGCAGGTAGGACGCATAGCAAACAACAAGAATCACCAGTGGGGGGAGCCACGTGTGTCTCGAGCTCAGCTCAACACAGGCAGTCCATATCTTCCTGAGGATCTCGCCATCGGTGTTGGAGGTCTTAGAGAGCTGTGTCACACGCGAGACGGAGGCCCTGTGCGACTGTCTCTCGGAGCCCTGTGCGGCGAACCCGGGCACAGAGTCGCCAATATCGATCTTCCCAACAGAGGACGTTCTTGCTCGGCCGGGCATCCCTTTAGTCTCTCTATTTGAGCTGTGGTTAGTGCCTTGTTGTTGTTGTTGATTACTAGTAATTACTACCCGTTGGAAATGAGCAGAAACTCGAAGTTGAAAAGGGGTTAACCCGGACACCACACCAAATAATGGCTATCATCATCATTAAGGATCTTCCTTCTTCTTACTTCTTTCTCTCAGTTAAAGATCAGAATTGAAAGACGAGAATTGAGAGATCATGGCATCGCTGACTGCACTCATCAACAAGGCCACCGACCCGACGCTGACGGCGGACAACTGGCAGTACAACCTCGACGTCTGTGACAAGGTGCTCGATAAGCCCGAGGAGAACTGCTCTATTGCCGTCGAGCTCATCAAGGACAGGCTCCAGCAGAGAGACGCCAACGTGCTCTTGAGAACGCTCAGTCTGCTCGTTGCCATTGCCGAGAACTGCGGCTCACGTGTCCAGCAGGAGATTGCCACCAAGTCCTTCACTCAGGTGCTGCTGCACAAGCTCAGAGACCCTTCGATCCACACCGAGATCAAGACGAAAATCGTCCAGGTCATTACACAGTTGAAAGACTCTTTTGCCAGAGACCCATCGCTCAGACCGATCCAGGATGCCTACAAGGATGTGGTGTTGTCATTCCCACAGTACTTCCCACCTTCGAAACCGCAAAAGCAGGCTCTTGATGCCGAAGACGCTGATTTAAAAGCTGCTATAGAGCTTTCCCTAAGAGAGTCACAGGCACAGCAGTCAGTTCCAGTGTACAATCCGGCACAAACACCAGTTCAACAGCCACAGGTACAACAACAACAACAGCAGGTACAACAGCCACAAGCACAGCCACAGGCACAGCCACAACGCCACTTCTCCCGTGTTAGAGCTCTCTACGACTCTTTCTCCACTGATCCAGCAGATCTCAAGTTCCACAAAGGTGATGCTATCACGGTGATTGAGCGCGTATACAAGGATTGGGGGAAAGGTTCATTGAGGGGAACAATTGGTCTCTTCCCCTTCAACTACGTTACGCCATTGTACGACCCAACACCAGAGGAGTTGGCGCAGGAGATCCAGAAGGAGGACGAGATCCTTGCCAAATCAAAGCAAGTGGAGAAACTACTGGTGCTATTGACCAATACCCAGAGTGAAGACGAGGCAATCCAATTGACACAAAGCGAGGAGTTCAAACAGCTCTATCAAGATATTGTCCTCATCAAGCCGGAACTGGCAAACTTGATCGACAAGTACAGACAGCGCAAGGACGACCTCATGGACTTGTACAAGAAGCTCAAGTCGGCTACAAACATGTATGAGGACATCACAAACCCATTGAGACAACCACAGTACCAGAACTATACACAACAGCAACAGCCTACACAGCCACAGAATCAGATGCCGCAGCAGCCAGCATACCAGTACTATCCACCACAGCAACAGCAACAGGGAGGCCTTCCATATCCGCAGTAGATAGTATATCAATCATTATCTATCAATTAATCTATCAATTAATCAATCAATTAATCTATCAATTAATCTATCAATTAATCAAGTGTGTAACCATAGCAACCAAAAATAGACTGGTAAAAGCGCGAAGTTCAAGCGAAGTTCAAAGCCCAAAGAAGGGGCCACCACCCTTTGGTTCCTTTTTACAAAGAAGAACTGATAAGTCCAATTACAAGGAAGAATGTCTCTCAAGTTGGACAGTGTGATCAGAGATCTTTTGAACGATGCGCCAGTAGCTGAAGTTGCCTCCGTCGTGAAGGATCTCAAGCTCATTGTCGGCAAGAACATCAGCACAGAGCTCGAAGCAGCATTGAGATCGTACAATGTCGAGAACTGTGTCGTCATTGATGCCCAAGGAGAGTCTGTTGTCCTATCGGAGTACAATGCAGATGATAACGACACTTTTGTTGACTTTGCGCGTGGACTGCTCATTCAAGTGGATCATCTCAACATGAAGACAACCTCTGTGGAAAAGATGGAAACAAGTGAGGAGTGTGTTGCCTTACACCAAGAGATTTCTTCTTATCTGGAGGAGAAATACCCTTCAGAGTTTGCCCTGCTTGTTGCACCTGATGCCCAGCATTTTGTTATCGTTGGTGAGAAGTCAAGTCCCGCCAATTTCTGGAACGCAAGATGGCTTTCCAAGTATGAGCTCTCGGGATCGACATTGTCAGGAAGTATTGACATTGATGTCCACTATTATGAAGATGGTAACGTTCGTCTTAAGACCAAAGAACACGTTGAAACCACTGTCTCTGGATCGCTCACCGATGCTATTGGTAAGCTTGAGGATAAGTTACAACTATCGTTGCAAAAGACAATTGTCGACATCAACACAACGCAGTTCAAACATCTCAGAAGACAACTGCCTGTGACAAGATCCAAGGTCCAATGGGGGAAAGCCATTGGCAACTACCGTCTGGGTAAGGATGTTACAAACTAGGCACTCTCAAATACAGTCGCATCTACTTAGATAACACCATGTGATTGTTTGATATAGAAGAGCAAAACAAGCAACGACAGCAACGAGAACAACAATAAACATTATGCAGACAAAAGAATAAGAAATTAATAGTGACATACTGAGACCATAGAGGCAAATGCGAGAATGGAGAGGATTAAAGGAACTTGAACAGCGTGTACACCACAAAGAAGGCCAATAGTGCCATTCCCACGTACCGCCACACAGACGTACCGGACTGCATCGAGCGTGTGAGACCTTGAGAACTATTCTTCAAGTTGTCGAATAACCGGGACATCTGCTCACCAAGAGAGTGGATCATTGAGTCCTCTTGAGCAATGCTATTGATCTCCTGGTTGACGCTTCTGAACTGCGACAAAGTGTTGGAGAGCTGGTCAAAACGAGCATTGTTCTCGTTCTCCACCTGAGCGTAACGGGACATCTTTATGCTGTAAGTCCTTGGGTGGATATCGCTATGGCAGTGTTGGTCTTGTTGTTGTTCTTTGTTGACTTGTATATCTTTCGCGGTGGCCCCGTTGAGAGCTACTTCTTATCTTTCTGTTCATTTATTTATCCTATATTAGTGTCCTATTTGATTATTTCTACGTAGTGATTGCTGCAATGTGTTTATTACAAGTCTCATAGGCTTTTCCCCCTGTTATTCTAGCGTTAGTACATCACTTCGCAGTTATGTCCACAGTTCACTCGACAAAGTCGTCCTGGTCCTTTGCTTCATGCTCAGCGTAGATCTTGGTGTTTAGTTTTTGTCTCTTCATTAGAGTCAGTTTAGGCGAACGTTTCTCATCCCGATAAAGCAAAGAACCTCAATGCGTGTTTGCTGTAGAACCATCAAGAAGGGTTGACTTACTTGCATGCACTTTGAAAGAACAAGAACCACCCAATGATCAGCAGGAACAGATCAACAAGAACAAGATCAACAGGAACAAGATCAGCAGGAGCAAGAAGCCATCACAAAGATGGACAAGATCCACCATCACACAGAGGTAAAGGTGGTCCTTATGTCAGAACAAAAACTTGGTTACATGTTTCACAAGGCCCCATAAGTGGAACTAGGCGTGTCCCGGTGACCTGTGCACTCAAACGCAAATTATATCATCACTTGGAGTGTCCATCTCCAGCTTTGGCTTCTGCTGCTGCTAACGAATGGGCATTCAAGACCACTGTGCTCCTCCTTCCCGCAGAGAGCCTTCTCTGTGGGTATCTCTCAAACAGTCCAAGAGTGTCACCCTGGATAGAGAGAGAGAGAGAGAGGAACAGTCACAGTCACAGAATGGAATCATCCATCCTAACTCTTGCTGTATATCTACACTCTTTGTATAAAAGGTGGTTCTGTTCTCTGTGGAATGTTTTTTTCCAACTTCTGTGTGGTGCTCATAGTATTAGGGTTACAAGTAGACACTGTATCACGTGCGGATGCTAGGGCATTCAATGGCACTTGTGGTGTCCGGGTGAGAGTCAACCCGCCATACAAATTAAAATTTAAAAAGGAAAGGGGAAATGCTAAACAGAGGAAAACACCCATGCACCACGACAGTCCCGCTCTTCGCACTTTCGCAGTCGCGGCATTTTTCACTATCATCAACAAAAATTCGACTTGCACTCTCTGACGGACTGGAGAAGCGGTAGAGATATATACAACAGTCAAAGATGTCCACTGAAACTTCTGTTAAGGCTTCCAACTGGAGATTGGTCGAGGTTGGCCGTGTTGTCCTTGTCAACAAGGGCCAGTACGCCGGCAAGTTGGCCACCATTGTCGAGATTATCGACCACAAGAGAGTGAGTACCATACTAGACACATGATGGAACTAGGAGACGAAGGACTCGAACTACTGGAGTGATTCACAGAGACACACATCACATTTATTGAGAATGATCCGGGATTCATCATTCACAGACACGATCTATCGCACATTCCAACTATGGCTATACAAGGGAAGATGACACTCATACATCTAACACAGGGGAAGTGCATAGAATAATTACAGTATTACCACCATTTGTGCTACATCATACACATATCTTCTTCGGATACTTCTCAGGAACAACCACCATCCATTTTGTGCACACTTTATCAATATCATCAACTCTACTTGTTCTTTATCCTATGTGTTCCCATTATCCCATGACCAGCTTACTAACAATTCACCCAGGCTTTGATTGACGGTCCAACCACTGGTGTCCCAAGACAGTCCATCTCCTTGGCTCACGTTGTCTTGACCCCATTGACCTTTGCCCTTCCAAGAGGTTCCAGAACTGCCACCGTTGCTAAGAAGTTCACTGCTGCTGGTGTTGCTGAGAAGTGGGCCGAGTCCTCCTGGGCTAAGAAGATTGCTCAGAGAGAGACACGTCGTGCTCTTTCTGACTTTGACAGATTCAAGGTTATGGTGTTGAAGAAGCAGAGAAGATTTGCTGTTAAGAAGGCTGTTGCCAAGGCTTAAGTCTATTCTCTCTTGTAATGTACAAAATTCGGGTTATGAAAAGAGTTAATTTTAGTAGTACAAAATGGACGATATGAAGTCATTAGTCGTTACGTGTCATTACTTTGGCATCATTTGTTGCAACTTTTGAATCAGGAAAAGAGGGTCGTTTCTGGCTCGCGGATCATTGTCAAATATCTTGTTAACAATGGCAAGCTCTGCTGGACTCAAAGCAGACAAAAACTCAAATGCATTCGTAGCTGCAGTAGGTTTGTCAGAAGAAGAGGTGGTGATGGTGGCAGCCATCGGATCATACCCATCTGTTGAATCCTGAGCAGCCTGTTGCACGAGCTCTTGACGGACAACAAACACCAGCAGTAATCTGCATTGTCCTTTTTGAGAATGAAGATCCAGTCCAGGGATACGACGCATGAAATGAGGAAGATTTGATGACAATGGCAAAATGTAACTATCCTTGATAAATTTCTGTTTAAGTGTAGTTACAACACCGAACTTGGACTTCTGGTTAAAGTAGTCATATAGTTTTTGGAAATTCGGACCATTACCCTCCTGGGGCTTCAGTTCCAATAAGATGAGCTTTCTAGTGGTGGAAACTTGAGACAAGTATCCATCAGCTTTTCTTGCATCCAAACGACCTTCAATCTCCATAGGCATAGAAGAATCCATGATCAAATGCGAGACCAAGCTGAACTCGGATGGTTCCAACGTGGTAGCCTTGTAATGCAGCGTAGATGAAAAATTGGTGACACCAGTAAAGATAGTCTGGCCTTCCCACAACTTGGTATCATCAGCAACAGAATATGGATCATATGACTCAACCTGTTGTTCAATCTTCTTCTTTGTTTCTCCAAGGATCGTTGCCAAATCTTCATCATCTTCATCAAATGTCGTTACTGCCTTGTCATCATCTGCAGAGTTTGGATCGTAATCTTCCCCTTCATTAACATCATCATCAGGCTCGTTGTCAATATCGTGAATCTCATCATGATAAAACGAATTTTTGCGGTCCTTATTAATAGAAACACTGTTATCTGAATGTGTAAATTTCTTCTCGTCATCATCCTCAACATGAACATTACCAACGTTGAAATCAAACTGCGGTGCTGCTGAGGAGTATTCATTTTCCAAAACGATATCTCCCTTATGTGTTCTTCTAATGTTTGATACCTGCGTTTTTTCCAAAGTGGCCTGTGTCATTGACTCCTTGATTGCCTCTTCTTTTTCCTTTCGAAGGTCTGGGTTCAGCAATTCATTAACGGGCATGCGAACAAGCTTGTCAAAGGGAATACTCCTGTTGATAATGGAGTTTCTGAGTTTGGTGTTCTTAGCGTCCTTAACGTTGACAAAGATTCTCGTGCTGACTTCTTTGTAGTCTCTGGTGAGTTTCCCAGTTTCATGGTCATGATACACTTCAAACAGATCCTCTTCAAGTTTCTTGGACCATCTCGATGACACGCTCTCTGTAGAACCTTCTTCACCTTTGACGGTAGTATCTTTCAACAACCCCAAGAACATTCCTTCAAATCTCTTTGTGACTGCTTTTCTTGCCTTTTGTTCAATTTCATCTGGAGCAATATGGTGTGCTGTGCTTGGAGGGGTAATAGTTCTTCTCCTCTTTGTATGAGAAGCCGTTCCCTTTGTCGCAATGCGTGATCTCTTGATCTTCTGCTCAGAATCAGAGAGTGCTTCTTCCTCATGCTCACTGGCTGATCCTCTCTCTTCACTCTCATCTTCAGACTGGATCCAATTGGCCCTCTTCTTGATACCATCGAGATCTTGTAACAACTGTTTAACTTTCTCTTGTTTCTTCAACTTTCTCAAGTCGTCTTTCGCAAGCTCTTTCTTAGTCTCCTCTGGGTCCATCTTGTATTCCAACGTTTTGTAGAACTCATTATCCGGGTCGCAAAGACAGCAGATATAATTTTCTGGGACGATTGAAGGATCTGGAAGAACACACTCATTGTGTTGCCATGTCTTGCACTTATCGCACTGGATCATGTCCCTCGTGTCCTCGTGTTCATTGTAGGTGTTATCGGTGGTGCCACACACAATGCAGAGCACGTGTCCTTCTTCTGCTTTAATTCTCTCCTGCTCGGCCTCCAGTTCCGCTTTGCGAAGGGCCTCCTCCATCACCTCTTGTTCGTGTTGGTGGAGCCGGGCATTCTTGCCCTTATTAGAACGGCTTGAGCGGCGTACTTCACTCATTATGAAGCACTTGAATAACTATTAGAAAACAAACCCGTGGTGGTAGTAAGGTCAACCCAAAGACAGGGTAGCAATGGTCTACTGGCTAATAGGAGCTTGAACAGAGAAATGTGGTGGAGTTCTCGTCTCTTTCTGAGGCTCTGCTGCTTACAGAAAAAACTTCGGATTCCCCGGATATTCTAAATCTCCACGTGACTTGCCCTCGGATATCAAGAGAGACCATCATTACATAAGCAATGCTATATATCTTAATAAGCAGCCGGGTAATCCGGGTAATCCCCGTTGCCGCAGCAGCCGACATTTCTTTTTCTGCCCCTTTTTTTCGCCTCTCGGGAAAATTTCTGTTGCGAAGATAAATAAACAAAGAGTTTGAGCTTTTGAAGCATTTAGATTGAATACTTTTGCCACCAAATATCTGCCTAAACAACCCTTGAGACTTCCTTCCCACGCATCACATAACAAAGGATAAGACAAGATGTCCGCGTTTGTCCGCTGGTTCCAGAGCTACTTCCTCGCTGAGAAGCCGACGGGAGCGACGGTGGCCGAGTTGGACTGGGACATGAACCCACAGACGTCGCTCAGAAAGCTCAGGGAACGCCAATGGTCAAGAGCAGATATCGCACACTACTCGACGCTCACCTTCTTTTTGGCATGTGCTTTTTACCTGAACCCGGCGCCGCTCTTGTTCAAGACGCTGTTCGTCATGTTGCTGACCGCTGCGTTGCTCGTGCCGTTGACATCACAGTTCTTTTTGAATGCGCTGCCCATCCTCACTTGGGTGCTCTTCTTCTTCTCCTCGACCAAGATCCCTCCCAGCTACAGACCCCCAATCAGCGTCAAGGTGCTCCCGGCCATTGAAACCATCTTTTACGGCGACAATTTGTCGCAACTTCTCGCAACGACAACAACACCTTTGCTTGACATTCTCGCGTGGTTGCCCTACGGAATGATCCACTTTGGACTCCCCTTTGTCGTGGCTGCGCTCATCTTCCTCTGGGGACCACCAACTGCTCTTCGATCCTTTGCATTTGCATTCGGCTACATGAATTTAATTGGCGTCGTTGTCCAGCTTTTGTTCCCATCGGCAGCGCCATGGTATAAGATCATCCACGGCTTGGACCCGGCAAACTACTCGATGCTCGGATCCCCAGGAGGGTTGGCACGTATCGACTCATTGCTCCATCTAGACATGTACACGACAAACTTCTCCAAGAATTCCCCCGTTGTGTTTGGTGCATTCCCTTCCTTGCACTCGGGAAGCGCAACCATGGATGCGCTCTTCCTTTCATATCTCTTCCCAAAGTTTAAGCTCCTTTTTGCCCTTTACGTGACATGGCTCTGGTGGTCCACAATGTACCTCACACACCACTACTTTATCGATGTCATTGCAGGTTCCGTCTTGTCGTTTGTCGTGTTTTCTTACACAAAATACAAGCACCTACCGATCAATGACATGAATGCAAAGAACCGCTGGTCTTATGCCGAGATTAGAAAAATCAACATGTTCAAGATCGATCCATTGGCTTCGACTTGGTCGACCGACGAGGAAACACGTGTTGGTAATCCTGCACTGTTGACAAGAGCTCGTTCAAGATCAATCAGACAGGCATTTGAAATGGATGTTATGCAGTCGACCCCAAGACAGCGCGGGAACTCCTTGACAAACAGCTTACACAGTACTCAATCCCCACAGGCTGTTGCAGCCTCAGTGGTTGCATCCTTAATAAACCCTCCAAGTTCTACTACATCGGAGGATTCGGATTCAGAGGTGTTTGAAGAAGTTCCACGCGGGTACTCGAGATCATCAAATACATCAGCAACCTCACTCGAGAGCCAGTTTGATCTTGGAACTGGCTACCCTGTTCCAACACAGTCATACACAAAGTCGAGATTGGATTAATGCCTTTACACACAAGGATATCACCATATGCTACCCTAATGCCTGACGAATTAATGTTTAATATTTACAACAACACCAACATCTTAATAACATGCATCTTTATATACCGTTATCAAATCGTGTAGTACTTATAAACAACACTATTGTAAGATAATACTAGAGTAACAGTCGTCTTAACTATGGATAGTTCGCGGACCCACTCTTTACTTATACGTATTGTTCTCACTGAACAGAAAATGCTCAAGGTGTCGGATCAGACAGAAAACAAGGCTAGCTCACATTAAATATAAATGATTCGATGATATCATTGGTGGATGTCTCATTCGAGATGTCAACCATGCATCCACAATGTGTGCGAAAAGGACTCGTAAGGATACAAGATCGAGAATCTCTTCTGGTGTTACAAAGCCCAGCCATTCCGTAGATCGCTCAAAGGCTTACAAGGGTACACTATCCAAAGACCCCAGTGTTTTAGCACCCAACCATTTCACGGTTCTACCCATAGAAGTCATTCGGGATGTTATTGTCCAATTGGACATCCACTCCCTTCGGGCACTGATTGAGGCATTCAACGAGGAGCTCCGGTCACTCTTCATCGTCATTACAGACTCGGTGGACAAATCGGAGCCGTTGGCATTCTTTCATGGACTCAACTTGGAGACTGTGAAATTGCAAAACTTTGTTCCTACAAGATACTCAAAACGGAAATGGCCATTGATCAAACTCTACGAGTTGGTTGATCATTATCAGAGACAGGTGACCAAGGTATGGAAGAATCCTCAAGAATACTATCCTTCCAAAGTCCACCCTTTCCTGGATAAGTATTCCTTTGTGTTCCGCTCGCCGTGGGATTTTGATACCTTCTTAAGGTTCACAAGCGATGGTATTGCACGGTCAGGTGTGGCGAGCTTTGTTGTCGGTGCGTTTAATATTGACAGACCCGAAGTTGTATTTGGGCCACCATGGAGATGCAGTTTACATGACGCACAAGACCTTCTAGCAAATGTTAAGGAGCTGAGAATCCAATATGTTAATGAGATCGAAAATTTGAGCCTGGGCCAACTTGAAAGACTTACTGTTCTATTTGGCAATTCAGGTGCGTCGAGAAGCCCTCCTATGCTGTCCAATTTCACAGCTCCAATGCTACGTCACTTTAGTATTTATTACTATGACGAGTTCCCGATTCTACGAAATATCCAGGTTGGTGAAAACGTGAAGGATATTACATCTACTTTCCGCTTGATTAACGTGGATGCAGAAGACCAAACGCTCACATCACCGCTGAGACAACACCCATCGAGTACGGAGACCATCATGGCATGTGATTTCAAGTTTACACAGTATTTTTTCAACATTCATATTACTGGGGGTCACGACTGTATTATCAGGAAACTCGACTTTAGCGAATGCCGCGAGTTTGTATGGAGGCAGACTAACCGACAAGACCGAACCGACAAGCATTCGTCAGAAATCAGATTTATTGACGTCACAGATTTGTGTTTCTTTGGGTTTCAGACTCTTTTGCCAGATGCAGTTGTTCCGCAGTTGGGAAGTAACCAAGGAGAAGAAATCTGCGGTATATATATCCAGACCCATGGGCTCAGGTTAGACTTGAATGGGGTGTTGAGCCGATCACACTTTCCTTACCTCGTGGGACTGATGATTAATTGCTGTGGGTTTCCTTCAAGTGAAGAAGAGGGAAAACAGTACCCACCGATTCCCATTAAGTTTTGTTCTCTCACTTTGCAGGAACAGTTTAGAAACTTGGTACATCTTTGTCTTACAGGGTACTGCGAGATTTCCTCAGAAAGTATGACCATCCAGGATGATCTGAGAGAACAAATCGCCTATCTTGGAGATCGCCAGCACATGCTAGGGAACCTTTGTGTATTGGAACCGTTTCTCAATCAAGAGGAGTTTCAGGCACAAGAGTTGTGGAGAACAGGACTTCAGGACTTCAAGAAGGTTAGAGACAAGCTCAAGAGGGGTAAAGGGAATAGGGATGTGTCTATAATAAGTAAGCAGGAGTGATTTTCTTTTCTTTTTAACTTATATTGTGGATCAGCTTGGCTTCTATACATTGAAAAAAAAAACTTGTAACTTGTTTCCCGTAGCATTCTAGTCCTGCGTGTCCTCTGGGCATGTGTTCTTTGGCTTCTTTTTTCGTCCACCTGTGGCTGATACCCAGATGTAACGTAGGTTACAGGTGGCCAAGCAAGCAGATGTACAATCGACCAAGTCAGAGCATTCAAACACTTGATCAACACATCTTCCTACCTCCTAAGAGAGTTCTACCGATACTGAAGTGCAAGTCACTGAGGTAACAAGTTACAAGCACTGTAGCGCTATTATCTGTTATCGGAAGACCTAAACCCTCGTTTCTCCGACACCAAGGAGAGGACGGATTGCTACTACTCAAATAATAGAAAACCATCATATTATTACCCTACCAGAAGAATATATATAAGGGGGATTCTTTATTTGGCAATACGCGGATAAAAGACATCATCATCATCATCATGAGAAATCTGCCCATCATGACACCGGAAAGAAGAAAATGGCCGGATGTTAAAATCAAACAATGTGCTTTTAGTGAAAGGAAACATGCAAAGAGGAAAGAGTATTACCAACAGAGAATAATGACAGTAGCAGGGAATAATAATGTTTCATAAGGTTTTAAGAAAGTGACAGGATCAGTGTTGCGTTTGAGTTCGGCGAGGAGAGATGGGGGTTCTTTCTGTTCTTGTTGCGGCCAAAGTCGCCCCATCTTGCCCCAGTGTTTGTCGCCCCGACTCATACAGCAACCATATCAATTGTTTTGTTGAGGATTTGGATCCGCAGCGTTATCAGCATCCAGATCCATTCCCATACCTTGTGGATGATCATCCAGGTTTTCCGCATTGTCGTTTCGGTTGGTGCCATCCACGGGTGGGATCTGTCCAGGTGGGTCAGCATTTGCAGCAGCCATATTCAGTATGGCTTCAGCGATCTCCTTCTCCAGATCGACACGCTTTTTGCTACCAACCTTTTTATTCAAGTGGAAGTTTGTGATGTTCATCTCTTCATCGCGTCTAACGGCATTCTCATCCCTGCGATCAGCAGCAGCCTTCTTCTTCAGTTTCCTCTCCAGTTTCGGCATAGGCAGTGATTTGTTGGAAGAGCTTGATTTCGGTTGACTGCTCCCGCTCGTTGCAGAGCTTGCAGAAGTTGAAGGTCTTGCAGAAGTTGAAGGTCTTGACATGTTGAAGAAGTGTTGAAGGAAGTGGTTGTGTGGGTTCTTAAGAAGAGAACACTCGTTGTGGGTACAATGGAGGGGAATCTGGTAGGTAGTTGGAAGGGATTCTGCTTCTGTGGTTGGCAATTTATAGTACCAATTCGGTTTTGTGTCACATCTCTTCATATGCGCGTGTCGGCATGGGGAAAGTAGTCACTTAGCGCGCGTTACAGGCCCGTGTTTATACTTTCGAAGAGATGCATTACTAAGATGAAGCCAACCATTCCTAGGCAAAAAGATAAAACAGAATATAAGAGGCTCTGTGCCTCCAATGTGTCAGCATGGGCGCGTGCAGCGAGACAAGGGCGCACCAACCCTCAATTAGCATGTAGTCCATTGTCTACAATGGAGATGGGCGCGAACCGCAGTCCCGGGGTCCCGACAGTCTCCCGACTCCCTGGAGTCAAGGCTGAGATGGCACTATCTTTATTAAGAGTGCTATTAAGTGTTATCGAGTTGTGCTAATAAGTCAAAATGTGTTCTAAGTGAGACGATTTCACTGTTTCCAGACCGGCAAGCTGCTCTGGATACCCAGCACAAAGCCTCTTATCTTAACTATGGATAGTTCGCGGACCCACTCTTTACTTATACGTATTGTTCTCACTGAACAGGAAATGCTCAAGGTGTCGGATCAGACAGAAAACAAGGCTAGCTCACATTAAATATAAATGATTCGATGATATCATTGGTGGATGTCTCATTTGAGATGTCAACCATGCATCCACAATGTGTGCGAAAAGGACTCGTAAGGATACAAGATCGAAAATCTCTTCTAAGGTTACAAAGCCCAGCCATTCCATAGCTCGCTCAAAGGCTTACAAGAGTACACTATCCAAAACCCTTAATATTACAGCATCCAACTATTTCACGGTTCTACCCATAGAAGTCATCCGGGATGTTATTGTCCATTTGGACATCCACTCCCTTCGGGCACTGATCGAGGCATTCAACGAGGAGCTCCGTGGGCTCTTCATCGTCATTACAGACTCAGTGGACAAATCGGAGCCATTAGCATTCTTTCACGGACTCAACTTGGAGACTGTGAAATTGCAAAACTTTGTTCCTACAAGATACTCGAAACGGAAATGGCCGTTGATCAAACTCTACGAGTTGGTTGATCATTATCAGAGACAGGTAACCAAGGTATGGAAGAATCCTCAAGAATACTATCCTTCCAAAGTCCACCCTTTCCTGGATAAATACTCCTTTGTGTTCCGTGCGCCGCGGGATTTCAATACCTTCTTAAGGTTCACAAGCGATGGTATTGCACGGTCAGGTGTGGCGAGCTTTGTTGTTGGTGCGCATGATATTGACAGACCCGAAGTTGTATTTGGGCCACCATGGACGAACATACCGAGATGCAGTTTACATGACGCACAAGACCTTCTAGCAAATGTTAAGGAGCTGAGAATCCAATATGTTAATGAGATCGAGAACTTGAGCCTGGACCAACTTGAAAGACTTACTGTTCTATTTGGCAGTTCAGGCGCATTGAGAAGCCCTCCTATGCTGTCCAATTTCACAGCTCCAATGCTACGTTATTTTAGTATTTATTACTATGACGAGTTCCCGATACTACGAAATATCCAGGTTGGTGAAAACGTGAAGGATATTACATCTACCTTCCGCTTGATTAACGTGGATGCAGAAGACCAAACGCTCACATCACCGCTGAGACAACACCCATCGAGTACGGAGACCATCATGGAATGTGATTTCAAGTTTACACAGTATTTTTTCGACATTTATATTACTGGGGGTCATGACTGTATTATCAGGAAACTCGACTTTAGCGAATGTCGCAGGTTTGTGTGGAGGCAGACTAACCAACAAGACCGAACCGACAAGTATTCGTCAGAAATCAGATTTATTAACGTCACAGATTTGTGCTTCTTTGGGTTTCAGACTCTTTTGAGAGATGCAGTTGTTCCACAGTTGGGAAGTAACCAAGGAGAAGAGCTCTGCGTTATATATATCCAGACCCATGGACTCAGGTTAGACTTGAATGGTGTGTTGAGCCGATCACACTTTCCTTACCTCATTGGGCTGATGATTAATTGCTGTGGGTTTCCTTCAAATGAGGAAGAGAGAAAACAGTACCCGCCGATTCCCATTAAATTTTGTTCTCTCACTTTGCAAGAACAGTTTAGAAACTTGGTACATCTTTGTCTTACAGGGTACTACGAGATTTCCTCAGAAAGTATGACCATCGAGCATGATCTGAGAGAACAAATCGCCTATCTTGGAGATCGCCAGCACATGCTAGGAAACCTTTGTTTATTGGAACCGTTTCTCAATCAAAAGGAGTTTCAAGCACAAGAGTTGTGGAGAACAGGACTTCAGGACTTCAAGAAGGTTAGAGACAAGTTGAAGAGAGGTAAAGGGAATAGGGATTCCTGAGGTAACTAATACCTCACGGCATTGGTGTTTTGTAGATTTGAGACAAATAGTGTATTGGGCCGCGCTTGGTTTCGCGGTATAAAGAGCACGCCCAATGCTGGGGCCGTACTACAATGACAGGTGAGTGAAGCTGTAGCTGATGGAATTCTCTCTTAAAGTCCTAAACTAATATAAAGTCTGGTAAAAGAGTGGGAATATACTATCTTTCTTATAGTGCGATAGGTTCTGCACAAGGGCTAAAAGGAGTATGACCTTCAATGGTAAAATGGAAGTGTCCAAATAGCCTTTTGGTGCGATATGTTACTGGAACCCGAGTCTTTCCGTGTCTGGTTGTAAGTCACGTTATTCCTGGTTATGAATCGCGCACGCTGTATCAAGCCTGATACAATAGGCGTATTTTTGTTTCGTTTTTTTTCTTTTTTTCTAAACTTATATTCTGGATCATCTTGAACTAATACATACATAGATATACCAGTCGGGATCCGATCACCAAGACTTATCCTTTAGTTAGCGGCTGTTCTTAGCGTCTGTTTTTCTTTTCCTGTACCAGTTGAATACGTTCGATCTCAGAGTTTTTGATCTTTAACAAACTTTCCTGTGTTTCAACTTGTGCTCTTTAAGCTTGTGTTCAACTTCCGTTCTTGCGCCGCAGGTGGAGACTCAGCTTTTGCTTGTATCAATAGAAGCGTGCCAGAGTTCTAGTAGTGCTTGAATTGCGTTCTGATGTAGTAGACAGTTCTGTCAATGATTTTCTGCTTCCCTTCCAGGCCATACAGTATGGGGTTCTCCGGTTCTTTGCCCCATTTCGAGAGTCTGTCGACAGCTTCAATCCACTTGCTTTTATACTCCAAGTGTTGGTCGGGTGAGAAGAGGTCGCTGGGATGCCAGATACTGTCCTGTGGGTTGTCTCGGATGGCCTTCCACAGTTCTTTGGTGGTGATGCAATCGTTGAACATGTGTGGGATGGTTTATCAATACTTCACACTGAGCTTAAACATTCTTATTCTGGGAGAATTCAGAGTTTGAAATCTCCTTGTGAGTGAAGCAAATCCAATCTGAATGGGATATTCATTTCGGGGCTGGTTGTAGGCTACAGGCGGTCAAGCAAGCAGCTGTATAGTCTACAAAACAGGGTCATTCAAAGAGTTGACCAACACGTCTTCCCGGTTCCCAGGAGTGCTCTAATGATTAATGATACACTGGTACTGAAGTGTAAGCCACAAACCAGGAAGATAATAAGGTAACAAGCATTATTATCGAAAGACCTAAACCCTCGTTTCTCAGAATCCAAGAAGATGACGGATTGCTACTACTCAAATAATAGAAACCCATCATTACCCTACCAGAAGAATAGATCTAAGGGGGCCTCTTTAACAAAAATATTCATGAATTCGCGAAAATGCTTACATCATGATTCATGAGCTGGTGATATATTCATGATCCTAGTGTTATTAATTTATTGGTATAATCACCGGCAAGTGCCCTTTTAATTAGAATTACACGAGATCAAGACACATTCTGAATAAGGCCCGCTGTACTCATTCAATTCAGATGAACGGGATTAAGTTTTATGCTGAGATTCTGGAACGTATTAGGAGCGTTTCTCTAGCTGTGGAGTTTCAAGACACCATCAAACTGGAAGACTTGAAGATTGAGGTTGGAGGAGATGAGTTGTCTTCGATTGTGAAAGTGTGTTCATCACAAGGAATTGCTATGATCCCTCTAAGCCCTCCAGTACTGCAAATCACAAGTGAACAGATCCAGTCTTGTGCAAAAGTACGAGGGAATACCTTGTCGATGAGAATCCCATTGGCCAAGTCATTGCAACATGATAGATCCTCCAATTTCATCATGCAGTTGGGAACCAAGTACAAGTGGAATGCTGCTGAGTTGAAGATGTTGGGGTCATTTACATTAAACTGTATTCATTGTGGTGTATGCTTGGTTGATTCCAGCGATGTCTCTTCTATCACGGAGATGCCGTCAGAGTTATGGGCAGAGATGATGGATTTCTGGCATTGTCATAAGCCACACGAGGACCATCATCATGTTGATCCGCAGAAGTTCTCAACCCTTAGACCGTTGGACAATTCCATTATTACCGGATCATACTACTTTGCATTGAGATTATCAGGGTGCCCGGCTTTCAACGTCGAGACAGAAGGAGACAGAATACGTTGCCGAGGCTGCCATGGTAATGTTGGAGAGCACGATCGAAGTTCTGGCCTCGATAAGCTGTTCAAATGGTGTTTGAAATTGGATACTAGAGACGTTTATGAACCGAGAAACTACATTTACAACTCGCTATTGGATAATGTTAACGGTTCGGCGACAAGGATGGTGCAATATGTGTCAGCAGATGATGGCGAGAAGCTGCTACTGTGGGTCTTCAACATTGGAGTAGACTACGTTACAAGCGCAGGAAGATTTGAAGGGGGTATCAAGCTCTACTACACTTCAGATTCCGAGGCAATCAGTGATGCATCGCAGGAGAGAGGTGAACTCGAAACGGTTGATGTTCCTCGAGAGGTGTTTCTTTCCACAAGAGAGTACTTTGAGTCGCAGCATAGTCAGATTCCCACGAGTCTTCTCACATTGAACGAGCATTGGAAGCTGGGGATTCTTCCCCAGTGAATATAATCGCCGCGATCTTAGCCAGTTGTAGTAGTACTACTTCCCGAGTAGTACCGCGCTGACGTAAGAAAGATCAACAAAGACAAGAAACACCACAATACTCCACAGAGGCCCAGCGCTACGTTCAAACACGACAAAGCAGCGGCAATGACGACAATGCGATCGAATGTGCTGACTCTTCGCACAGTGAAACGTGACGGCGATGGCGGGCTGATGATTGAGAGCAATAGGCCAGCCGCCCTGCCAACACGGCGCCAACTTCAATCTCGTAATCAGAGCCAGGCAAGTGTCGCCCAACTGGAGCATCCTGGAGAGAACCACATAGACGAGCCAGTGAGCCTCACTGCTGCCTTCCACGATACGCGTGTCTGCTCTGAACACGTGGTGATCGACGTGTCGCAACTCCCGGGAGCCAAAGAGGGAGACGTTGCAGAACTCGAGCCCGTTGAGAAACAGAAGCACAAGAAGCTTCTCTTCATGGTCCGCAAGATGAATGATGAACTCATGAGGAGATCAAAGACAACACAGGTGAGCATACTGTCTGGTACTTTGCAACAGTTGTTATGTGTGACGACTCGGAGCCAAGTTCTCATACGGCTCAAGCGCAAGGACGAGGTTGAAGCGGACCTCGTGGAGATCCTTATTAGAGACATACACTTGTCCCGAGGAGATATGTGGACATTAGCGTCTTCAATGGTCAACTCATGTGTTTACAAATCACAGAAAGTGACCTTTCTTGAAACCATCAGGGGAAACGTTGGTACAATCTACAAAGACGGCAAGAAGGTATTCTCGTCCTACATTGGAAACAATACAAGAGTTGTATTCAGATCGGAATCTGCACGTTTAGTGTTTTTGATCCAAATGACAGAGGAAATGTATCACTTCCAGGAGGATGGTGAAGTCATGTTCCACAAATTCGTCAGCTCGTTGTTCCCTACAATTTTCAAGAGATGGAGAGACCAGGGCACACATCATCTCATCACCATCGTATTTGCAGCTAACGTCGACACTTCTGATAGCATTTGGACTGATCTCAAAGAGGGGCAGAGACCGAAGAACACAAAGGATTTCTACAGAGTGGTCGTGGATCAAGTGAATATAGTCCATTGGAATGAGATCATGATCTCGTTGAGATACGAATTTGCAAATTTCAGGAAAGACATCATCAATCATCAGCTTAATGATGGTCCAAGAAACACTGTGACTCCAAGATTTGTGCCAACGATCAAGTGTGACATCTTGAATACCATCAACTTGGCAACAACTTTGGTTGTTGATAAATTCAGAGACCCTGATTTGAGGCACACAACAACACATTTCATTGTCGTGAGTGCCGGAAATGGACTCTTTGATGTCGAGTACGACGACTTGTTGGATACGAGTAAGAGAATCATTAATTCTGAGCTGTCTGTGGACATCCTTTGCATGGCTCAACCGCCGCTTCATGTGACTCCCCTCTTTAGATACAGGGACCACACGGGGCAATTACACCATTGCATTCCAGGCTGGTTGGATGTGTCTTACTGGACTGAAGAGAGATTCAGAAACAACCAGTGGATTCCTCGCTGTAAGATTTATGAACTGCAAATGATGGGGATCATGGAGAATGAGATGAGTGGTGTGACCGTCCAACATTTACAACTACAAGGCTCTACTGTTGTGGACATGATGAATGATTATGATGCTAACTTATTCAATACTGATGTTTCAAAAGTGGAAATGGCACAACTACAGAGAGCTAACTCCTCTCCATCCCTGTTTTGGAAAGTGTCCACCCACACTCCAGTCAAAGCCAAAGCAGAGAGGACAACATCATCTCCTATTTTCAGCATTTCACAAACAGCATTGTCGTCGTTGCAACAACTTGGGAAAAAACCAGACGCAGATGGACTAAACATTAAATCCAGAGTGCTTTCAGGTGCACGCTCATTGCGTACTAACGGATCACCTAGCACAAACCATGTTCAAATCCAACCACAGCAGATACACCAAGAACAACAGAAAGTTGTCACAGCTGTGGATACGTTGAAGTATGTCATGTGGACCGAAATTGACAATCCTTCGAAGCCTTTGAGTCCTGATCTTGTCAACTCCTTGAGCGTTGGAAAATGGCAGGATGTTTTCCCGAAATACATCAAGAGAAGGGCTATTAAGTGGAGATCTCTTGCCACTCCTTCAGAACTACCTGTCACTACAAAAATCTTTCCAACACAAGATGATTTCGCCTCTAATTTCACATTCCAAACGTATACAGTGACTCTTAGTCAAGAACGTGAAAAGTACATGACTCCTAGTGCGTTGATGAGAGACATGGTCTATTTGAGGTTGATGCTTGGATTCCAGATATGCTATGGTTTACGAGTGGAAAAAATTGAAGGCAATGATACGTCGCTTTTGATGAAGAATCTTTCTCACAACAAGGATCTTAGTGGTATGAGAATATACTTATCCCTTGATGAGGAGATTCACAGAATCATGTGTGATTATGAAGGAACGATAACCGTGCAGAGGTACAATAGAGATAATCAACAGGAGTTTTATCGTGACAGTTTTAACAGGATTATGGTGAAGACAAGATATCAAAATCATTATCATCCATATGATCCAGATCCAGTTGTTGTAAAACCACGAACTTTCAAGTGGAATTCATTTGATCAGAAGCTTGCAGGTTACGACGATGAAGATGACAGATTTGACAAGAAAGCCCTAAACAGAATGAAGTTTGTGTTGCTTCCAACAGATATTCCAAAGAGCACCTTTATGACCACGGGAAATGATAAACAAGAGGTTCTTTCTGCGGAGGAAATCAGAGTGGAAGGACTTCGTCGTTTGATTGTGAGCTTGCATCGTAGTGCTTTCACTACCGACGGGAAGAGGATGAAGTCACAAAAGGAGGAGATTTTCCCGGAGATTAATTTTTACACGGGTGATCTAATCTCCTTCTTGAAAGAGCAGATTGAGGATTCACCACAAGAACCAAAATTACAGCCCCTGCAGTCGCCTTCTCTACCAGGGGTGCTTTCTAAAGGGTCTTCAATTGATGAAATATCTGCGGCTCTTTTCGGACCTAATGGAATCAAGTTAACCAATCGTAAGTGGCATTGGAAACTTCACAGGGATTGTTTCAGAGGGTTGGATCTGGTAAATTGGCTTTTGGATCACTTTGGGGATATCAACACGAGAGAAGAAGCTGTGGCATTTGGTAATGAACTTATGGAAAGGGGAGTGATTATCCATGTTGAGAGCCGACACAAGTTCCTAGACGGTCATTACTTTTACAGGCTAGCTAAAGAGGTGGAAGGAGACAAGGAACGTGAAGAATCTGAACAGGAGTTACTCCAGAGTGCTGATGTGGTTCCAGAAAAAACAGACGAGCGTCGCACTTTTAAACTTTCGAGATCATTGAGATATGATTTAGACATGGGGAGAAATTCTTATAGAAGGGAAACCATGAGAGTTCACTATGATAATGTTCACAACCCAAACCATTGTTTCCATATCAGACTTGAATGGTTAGTTGCTACACCGAAGTTGATCGAAGATGCCATCAATGGTTGGTCGAGAATGTGCGAGAGATATGGCTTGAAGCTTGTTGAGACTCCTTGGAGTGAGCTCTGTGAGATTCCTCGGTTGAACCCATTTCATTCTTTTGTTGACATTCAGTTAGCCATTGATCCATGGGATGATGACGAGTTTAAGAGCATACCAATCATGCAGAAGAACAAGTTCTATTATCACATTTATCTGTTAGAATACTCTGGGTTTTTGTTGGACAACAGAGCATCCATGTTCTTCCAAAATGACAATGAGTTTGAGATTTTGTACTCTTGGGGGAAGCCAGAATTCAAGTATGCTCAATACATACACAAGACTGGTGCATACATTGCTGAAATCAGGGACACTGGCGATTTGTTCTTGGCTCCGAACAATACGCACATATCTAGGGTGAACGTGAATGTGAATTCTGCAAGTGCACAACCTAGCTTTGTGCTTGATTCGCAGACGATCATGCTCGAGTTTAGAGCTACATGTCTGGATAGGAAGAGACTAAGAAAGATATTCAAGGAGGCCAAGTTAAACTCGAGCAATCTACCAGAGCATTGAATATATGTAATGCGTTCAGACGAGTCTCTGAGCAATCTTTATAGTGTCAGCGAGAACACCAGCAGCAGTAACATCTGCACCTGCGCCTGCACCTTGAATAATCAATGGGTTCTGATAACGTTTGGTTTTGATGGAGATGACATTGTCAGAACCTTTCAAAGATGCGAATGGATGAGCGAGATCGTATTTCTCAACACCAACAGAGACGACATTGTTTGGAAGATCAACCTTACCAACAAATCTAAGAACCTTCCCTTCGGAAGCAGCCTCATCCTTGAGCTTTTGCAACTCGTGGTCATAGTTTGGAAGCTTTTCCATGAATTCGGAAGCTGACTCAACGGATTCCAAATCCTTTGGAATCAAAGAATGCACTGGGAAGGAAGTTGGCGACTCCACTGGGAAGCCAGCCAATCTTGCCAAGATTGTAACTTTTCTAGCGACATCCAATCCGTTCAGATCATCTCTTGGATCTGGTTCTGTGTAACCGAGCTTCTTAGCAATAGAGACAATGTCTGAAAACTTGGCGTCACCAGAACAGTACTCGTTAAAGATGTACGAGAGTGTTCCGGAGAAGATACCTTCAATTTTCTCAACCTCATCTCCAGTAGCGATCATGTCGTTCAAAGGGCCAATGATTGGCAAACCAGCACCAACGGTCGCTTCGTGGTAGACGAGGCCGGCACCCTTCTGGGAAGATGCACCAAAGAGCTGCTTCCAGGAGCTGAGGCTGGAAGAGAAAGCCTTCTTGTTTGGGGTGGCAATGGAAATACCATTGGACACAAGCTTCTCGTACGAGTCTGCGACCTGTGCGTCGGAAGTGTTATCGATGAGGACAACTGGAGACGGAGACTTCTTCAAGAATGCGACGAGTTCATCCGTGGAGAGGTTGTCCTGGGAAGCCGAGCCAACAACGGACTTCCAGTCAGAGATATCAATTGGAGAGTAATCAGTAGAGATCACAGATTTCTTTGATCTGGCAATAAGAATGACATTGTACTGAATAGCGGACTTGACCACTGCAAGCTGGTTAAGGAAGGCAGCACCAACAACACCGGTACCTACCATTGGCGTTAGCAAAAGACATCATACAGAGGCGCAAAAGAACATACCAATAATAGCAAGATTGACAGACATTCTTTTCTTCTCCGAGAACAGCTCTTCCACTATGAGCCAAATGGACACGCAGTTCAGGCTCACATTATCCACCCTCCACAAAGAAACCCGGACACCCATCAACAGAGGCAACAACAACAAAGTACGGGGGATCTGCTCGCCACCTGAACTGTGCAAATAGCAGACGCCACGACACGACAACCGATCTGCTGCTGACCAAGATGGTTCTCGAGGCTACGATGCTTGTGATTGACAACTCTGAGTTCACCAGAAACGGCGACTACACCCCGACGCGCTTCCTCGCCCAGCTAGATACCGTTGATTACCTCTTCCACGGCAAGATCAACGCCAACCCGGAGAGCACGGTTGGGCTCTTGGCCTATGCTGGCGACGGCCCACAGGTGCTTTCGACGTTCACAAGAGATTATGGGAAACTACTGAGCGGGTTGCACGAGACCAAAATCCACGGTGAACTGCATTTCTCGACAGGAATCCAGGTAGCGGCACTGGCATTGAAGCACCGTCAAAACAAGGTACAACACCAGAGAATTGTTGCCTTTGTTGCCAGCCCAGTTCAGGAGTCTGAGAAGGAGCTTGAGAAACTTGCAAAGAGAATGAAGAAGAACAATATTGCCGTGGATTGCGTCAACTATGGCGAGGATTCCATCAACACAGCCAAATTGGAGAAGTTTATCGCTTCTGTGAACTCGAATGATAATTCCCATCTCGTCACGGTCCCTCCGGGCCAGAGAGTACTCCACGAGGCAGTTCGTCAATCTGCAATTGGCAGAGGCGAGGATGCATTTGGCCAACCAGGCAATGATGCAGGCGCATTTGACTTTGGAGCAGATCCTGACATGGATGAGGATCTTGCAATGGCGTTGCGTTTATCTCTGGAGGAAGAGCAACAGAGACAGGCTAGAGAAGCTCAACAAATGGAGCCAATTCAAGAGGATACTGAAAACAATAGATGATGTATAAAAAAAATTGACTCTAACTACTGAATAACAAGCTCTCGATCTTTTGTACGGAGAAGGGATCCAACCCATTGTCCAGGAACAAGTCCAGTAGATCATAACCAGGAGACGTTTTAATCTCGATTTCACCTTTGAGAGGTATCAAGTTTTCAGTGATGTCTTTTGGTAGGATATATTGAAAGTCTGGGTGCATTTGCAACACCCTATCAGCGCTCAGCGACTTTAATAGACTGTGACGAGTTGGACTTTCAGCATTGGAACCTATGGTGGTCAAAACGGCATTGGATCCGAAGCGATACAACCGTCTCGCAAAGGAGAATCTATCCCCAATCTTGCCAACATTAGTCAAAATGATCTCTGAGTTTGATAGCAACAGATTCATAGCAGATTGCATATCGGCTCTCGCTCCGTGTGATTGTAAGTACATCAATCTCAAGAGCACAGATAAATGGATCTGGAAACACCGATGAAGAATTTGGCTGATCTTTGGAATCAAATGGAAGCTGAGCCCAAAGTGAGCATTCAAGTTGTACTCGTGGTTCGATGTACAATCCAGGAAGTATGAGAGAGGGGAAAGGCAGTTGAGACATTTGATAACTTTGAGTGAGAATCTGACAGCGTTATCAACATCAGCATTTTCAAAAAAGCAAATCAGCATATGAGTACAGAGCATAAAACACATTGATGATAAATCCAAGTAATTGTTAAACTTCTGCATCTTGACCATTCGCTCTTCCACAGTCGTCGAAGGCAGAGCCATGATATCGCCCAAACTGCATGCCTCCAAATAGTCCATAATAGCAGCAATTTGTCTCTCGTACTTCCGGATTGTCGGTGGTTCCCTGCAGTTGTTGAGTTCCTCAGATATCGGCTGTACCAACTGATGAACTGAGGTTCTCTCCTTGACCATGGCATCCATTGTCTCCTGGAATGAGCTCCTCGAGCCCCGTGGAAGCTCAGTGGTGTATGAGTCATACGAAATGGATAACGGCGTGCCATCGTACAAAAATCTCAAATAGTCAAGCTCAAGAATTGCGAACCAAAGTCTGCGATGTATTTCAGAGTTTCGATCCACATTGAAGCCACTGATATAACACAGTCTTATCAATCTGCCCAGGTCTGCCATAATCCAGTCATGAACGGGGCCAAAATCATCAGGAGCAAATGTCTGATACATGATAGTAAGTGCAAAGAGCTGGATGTAAAGAAGACTCGAATCATGCATCGCCGGCATGGCGTGTTCGAGACAGAGTTTGGCCAGGTAAAACACTTCTGGATCAACTGGCTTCAAGGCACGCACTTCAGACTCGTTATACCCACAGTTGTAAAAAGACAAATAAGTTATTCTCATAACGATCAACACCTGACCGAGAAATAGGTAATCACTGTCTTCATAGGTGTCTTTTGGGTTTGAAAAAGTGGAAAGCATCGTAACAAAGTCCTCCTTGTCGATGAAAAAAAAGGTTGAGCAGAGTTCGGAATCAAAGAAACGTGTGACCAAGTACCAGACATTATTGAGGTCAGCAATGTGGACCTTGAGCAGATCGAATAAAGGTTTGTTCTGCTCTTTCAACTGGATTTTGATGAGGTCCATCTTCCCGATCGGGTTTCTCATTGCCTCAAACTCTTCCCTGACCTCGCTTGGTGGGCCATTAGGGCCCCTGATGATATTCTTCTTGTAAAACTGAAGCATCTTATTCAAGAAGGGGTCCCTTCTAATTGGGGAGAAGACAGAGAGCGCATGACCCAAGATGATCGGCTCCTCTTCTTGTGACAACTTCCCCTTCTTGCTGGCCCTGACGACCGAGTTTCGCTTGGATCTCAGCAGCGCAAGCTCCTTCTCGAGTCTTTCGATCTTCTCGGAAATCGCATGAACGTTCTGGATGTCGGTGGCCGCCCCAGACGAGATGTACTCACACGGCGTGTTGAGCTTTGTACAAGTCGAGCAGGATGGCTTCACCCTGTCGCACTTGAGCTTTCTGGTGCGGCAGTGGAAGCACGACTGGATCGTCCTGTTGCGTCTTCTCTTTGGAAGAACCGGCTCAAGATGGAAACTCGGCTGCAGCTTGTTCATTATCCCTGTTTGCTCTGCTGTTGGCGTTGTTGTTGTTGTTGTTGTTGTTGTCCTTCTCGGTGTTTATTTTGTTGGTTCCGCTTTTCCGCTTGAGATCCAACCAGGTGTCAACAAACAGCGTGTCCGGGTGTTTTTCGCGGCTCGCTCGGGCCTCGGGTGGTCTCTCGGCCTGTTATCTCCGGCGGAGTGTAATACTATCAATGATTGGAGTTCAGGGATATCAGACCTGAGCTATAGCAGTCAAGAATGAGCAGGTATAGAGGAGCATTTGGTAGAATTTGAACGAAAGAAGAATTCTGGTAGCAACAGTGCCAATAATAGCGGAACAGCAGAACTACAACTCTGGATTGCTTTCAGCAGCAGTTTAGAACCAGAAGAGTCAACGAACTCATGACCTCATTGGGCTTTTAGAGCAGTGAAAATCACTCTTAGAACATGGCTATTGGATTGGAGAATAATGTATAATCAGCATTTCGAAGCTCTCAAATATGTATCCTCTGATAAACATCACACAGACTTAATAACATTTATGGTGGCAAAGGCGCCGTATGCACTCCAAGTACTCGAAGACTCGAGCATGTCCAGAACAAAGAGCTGATCATTTTCCCAGGTATAAATCCCGGAACTTAGATCTAGCAGCACTCCTCCATCAAAGCCGTCGTCATCAGCAAGATAGATGGCTTCACTGAGGCCTTGTTCACCAACACAATCATCCCACAAGTCCATATCATAAGGAATACCAGGACCGACAGGGGTCAACAGCAGATCGTGTGTGTCCGAAACTTCACACAAGCGGATATCCTTATAAGAAGTGAGACCTGCACAGTGAAGAAACCTAGTAACGTTGAACGAACGAGTGGTTGTGATCCTTTCGAACACCCTGCCATTCAGAGCAGTGATTGTGGAGGCACGACTAGTAGAAAGGAGGATTAGTACAAGTACAGGCAGAGTTACCATTTGGATAGGGCGGTCAGAGTTATGGCAAAAGGCTGCAGCAATTTTGAGTTGATCTTTTCAGTGCCCCGTTGCCAAGAAAAACATTTACGATACCAAGTAGATGGTGCAGTTACGAAACTTTATACACTTTCCTAGTCGCAGATCGGAAACCGCAATAACGATACAAAAAGAGATGAAACTAGGACTAGGGTATATTAATATTCCGATGTCAAGGTCCTCCAAAGGCGCTTGGCCAAAAGTGCTTCCGTGACGCTGTCTTAACTCCTTTTTCTCATACGCGGCACGCGCGGCACTCTGCATCGCCATCAGTTTCTTTTCTAATCTTTTTACCAATAAAGGTAGGTTTTAATCTAGTTATACAGACATACAGTGGAAAACTACAGCCACCAGAGAATGTAAGTTGAAGTTTGTGGACTGACTCTCACGATACGCCCCGGTGTCGGCTTTTAATTATTCTCCTGTCGTGAACGTGCTGGCGTGATCTGTGATCCAGCCATGATTTAATCTCATCTTTGTGATTTACAATGCACTAGTGTCTAACCTGTCGAGTGTTTTGCGGCATTTAGACCATACCGGGTATATATCATGATTCTCAAACATAACCTTCCCTTTATGAACTCATATGTAGTGTAGAAAGTATCAGTGAGGTAAAGTTTTCAACATGGAGAACATTCGAGTAGATATTGCTGATTTGCATGTTGTGTTGACAAAAACGCCAATGACAGATAAACTGCATCGTCCGTACTTGGTTTACATTGATTGCCAACTTGTATTCCGATTCTCTCTGAATAAAATAACGCAATTATGAGGCGAACTCAACAGATTCTTCGGAACAGTTAAAATGAGCGAATTTTATATCGAAGTCTTAGATTGGTGAATGCACAGAACTTCTGATGCATCCTTGTGAAGAGTGCAGATACGGGGCGTAGACTCCATTTGGCGACTATATATATCGGCAGATAATCCACATAATTCTGGAAACGCATTCTATTTTCTACTACTTTCCAATCCCTCACAATAATTTATCATGAAGAATATGGTTCCTCTTTTAACAATTGTTTGGGCGATGCTCTCGACTGGATTGGCTGTGACCACTTCGAACGTCAATGGAATTGAATATGAAATCATCACCACAAATCTTACGTTCAATGCAACAAAGTTTCTTCAATGCGTTGGATTATCTAACTACACGGACATCGAGTTATGTGACTTTTCGGCCACACACGACCTGCTGTTGACACCTGCTAGCTCTAACATTCCTTATGATGAGGACTTGTGGGATAATTGCGTCGATGAACAAGACCTCAGTGAAGCAATCTACCTCGCAGACCACAATGGATTCAACAGTACCGAAACACTTGACTTGAGTTCTGGAACCCATAACTGGGAGAATGACCAGCTCTATGCAAGGAACAGCACCCTCTCCAAACGTTCATGTTGTGATGGTATCATGTATGATGTGTTCTCCACAAGCAACTGTAACGAAGACACCGTGTTTAAGTCAGGCACGTACTGGCCATCTGGATGTTTAACTGTCTCTAGCAAGTCCCAAAAAGCTGCCTCTGGAGTGAACTATACTGGCTCAAAGGTCAAGTTTGGACCTTGTCCGCATCATGACTGTCGCTCTGGATGTGCATTCCGCACCTTGAGCAATGGAAAGGCAACTGGTTGTGTTGCCAGAAATACCTTCTCATTACAGGGTAAATATGTTTAGTATTTGAGTCTAATGTGTTTGAACTATAATGATGTAAAGAAATTCATTTACTCGCGGAGGGCGAATACCCCACAAGGGTTCCCACGCAGTGTGGAAGCTTACTTTTCCCCTGGGGTTCTACATATACCTTTCAAACAGAATCATTGACACCTCTTGAGAGGAAACAGCAATGATGAGGTCATCAACAAAAAACATCCAAATTTACAAACGATTATTCAAGGAATATATCCTATACGCTGAATCATTGGACCTAAACCCAATATCAAGCAGAAACTTATTGAAGATGGAGTTTCCGTCGCAGGGAGCTTAAGTATATCGATGGCCTTACTCATCTAAGATCGAGAAGTGCCAGAAATAAGATAAACACCTAGAATTACCATGTACAAATCATCATTGAGCGGGACGTTAAGAAAATGCATTTGCATTTGTATATTTGATCTAAGTGACGATGTAAACCTTTTCTCCGTTGATTATCAGTACCTCCACTCCGACTGATAACTTCCCTGATAACTTTCCAGCTAATCCGTAGTCCGCAACAAACAGTTGAGTAGAATAATTGTGCAATTGTCCATCTTTGAATGAATCATAGGAAAGCTTCCTCAGAGTGAAGCCCGCATTGTAAATACTGTGAATAAGATCATTCAGTGATATCAGATCTCCATCCAACAATTTTGACGGCACTGCACCAGGGGATAGTATTAGATTTATGCCATCCTTGAAAGGGCTCAGGTCAACCAGAAGTACAAGACTAATAAAAAGAGCCACAATAGAAGATGTGATGATAAACGGCGATGTGCTCCATGCTTCATACCACAATGGACGCAAGCTAAGGATACAACAGAAGAAAGCTGCACTTAAGAGATAAAGCCCTAATTTCCTCTTAGTGGTAAAGTACTGGGTTCTGGTGGCATTGGTTAATAACAAAGAAAGAGCGGTGGTGTTCAGTGCATTCTTGTGGAGTGTAAGGACGAGTTCGCTCTCCAAACCCATCGTCGAGGGGACAGTAGAGGCAGCAGCTAGAGAGGTTGAATGGCCAATGGCCTAGGATCTTCTTTTCAAGCTTGGTGATGCCACCAATTGTAGCTCTAGAGCCGTGCTCTTATGTCGCATCATCTTTTTTCGTCGCCCTCTCGGAGATCCCTATGCTTAAGCCTTAGACCCTTCTGGTTTGGGACGCAACACGGAGTTTCGTAAACAGTGCTGTAAGATCTTGATCAGATTAAAGGCCCATACAGTCATATTTCACGCTGTAAAGTGCCTCCAACTTCCACTGCTGGGTTACAAAAGCATAGTCACTGGGAAGGATACTCTATACGTGTCTCTTGGGTTGCCTATCTCCCAAATCAATCCCAGCCGATGCCGTGTATCTAAAATATGCACGAGATGTATCGATCGACCACGCCTCAAAAAATCGGAGCAGGTTGCGACAGTTCACACCCTTTTTTCTTGTTAATTGATTGGAAGACCAAGCTTGTTGTAAGTATATTATGTTTTGTTTTGAGAAAAGTGTCTTGGTGCCAATCAATATCTTTATAGGAAGAATGAATGGCTAATGGCCGAGATAATTCTTCAGAAATGATTCATAAGCATTCCGAATCATAAATTTCAATTACTAGTAGTAAATGTAAGAGTGCACCAGGGTGCAGATAACTTACAGCTTCAAGCGGCACTTGAGTTTCCATATCGTATATGCCGCTAAATCAACTTGATTCGCTCAAACTACAATCAATGAACTGCACTTACCTCTAAGTTATTTCTGCTATAAAACCACAAATGGTTCCTTCAAATTTCATGCCAGCTTAGTTTGAGAGAACAATATACCGATAAAAAGCCATGCAACTCAAATCCGTCCTGTATTTGCTTGCTCTTACTGCCAGTTCGCTTGTACTTGGCGATGACCAGACATCCAATATTACTCTGCGCGGAGGCTCCTCTATTCCTGCCAGGGCGTTCCAATTCCAAATCCCCAAGCTATTGACTGACCATAAGGAGTACTCAGACAGCAGTTCTTTTGTCAAGAGATCTGAAGAGTTCCAGATCGAATATGCCCTTGCTAACATTATTGGTGGTTTCTCTCCTGATCCTGTCGCTGCTCAGGGGTGGAGGGATAATTTTGCAGTCATTGCTGCTAACAGAACTGGTGACGGTAATCTTGAAAAAAGAGTATACACTACTCGGCAATGGGTTGGAATTGGCTTTGCTGCTCTTGCCCAAGTTGGAACTGTTGTTGGAGGTATTGTCCCATACTGCAGAAACAAACTAGAAGGAGACACATTTTTCTCACATACATGGGAGTGTGTTATGCTTGGTATTAGTATCATTCTGGCTTTTGATGCCTCGTTTTTGTATAGTGGCTCCGGGACTGCTAGCGTTGATGGTGTTGAGCGTATTGCATCCATTGGCTTGGCTTCAATGGTGAGAAGATCCAATGATGATTATACAAACTTCGTCAACTTGACCAGTATCATGAACAAGGCAAGCTCGAATGGCCTTGGTCTTTCTTATCTTTCATACTCTGGTGCAATCCTGTTCAATGACTCCTCTGTTCTTTTGTACGAGCCTATCGTCACTTATTCACTTGATGGGGGACCATTGGTGAATCAGGTCATGGATGGGACAGGTGCTCTGATGAACTCCATAGACTCATTTTCTCATGTCAGCGATGATTCAGTGAGAATATCCAAGAGAGACACGGTCGGAGAAGACGAGTACAACCGGGTTTACTTTACCCAAGGTGGGATTCTCACTCAGTTCTGCAAATACGATGGAAGCAGTGAATATCTTAGTGGTGCCAAGGATTTGCAGATGGTATACGATGCAGTCGACGCAACTCCAGGATACTGGTATTATGAGGCTCACAGACACCATTGGATCGTCAAGGATACAAACCATGGTGTGGATATTGCCGAAGGCCAAATGCAGTTGTACAGCGACGCTTTTGTGACTCAGCAGTTCGTACAACCTTACCAGCTATGCAAAAGTGACCATGATGAGTTGTAGGTAACTCTTATTCTGACTTTAGAGCTTTTGTCCTACTAGTAAGTCAAAGAAAGGAAATTGTGGGTTAGGACCGGTCACATGGATCATTGATCTAACGAATCAAGTCAGAGAGATGTACAGTGAAATACATAGAATAACATTTCTACAACAGACTCTGCTTAGCTGTCTTCTGGTAGTGGCATGGCTTTCTACTCTTGCAAATCATGTTGAAATGTGAAGTGTGTCACTGTTGGGTTAAACTTAGACGAGATGTGTTGCAGCTCTAAGTGGCAGAGATTCAGTTAGTGATAAAAAACCATTGAATACGCGTGTATACTGGTGAAAACAAAACACCAAAAAAGCTCATCAAGGGTTGGAGCTCCAAGCTAAAGGAGACTTTTTCAAAGCGTAGACATTGTTCAGACATTCTGAGAGAAGCAGAATTAGGATAACCATCAGCAAACCCACGTAAAATAATCATTGAATGGGGGGTTGACAGTTGCATTTGTATATTCAAGCTAACCGTGTCGTAGTGCAACTGTAATGTAGTGGTAGTTCCGTGACAATCACGTCGAGTTGACTAGCTAGCGATAATGTACTAGGAAGAATGAACGAGTAAACAAGCGTTAATTTGTAAGGTATGCACCTGAAACGAGCCGAAGGGTGAGGGTATGCCCTTCTGTACTTGGCGAGCAGGACGTTTCAGTCTGCTTGTGTCGTCGAGAACTCTGAGATATTCTTAGTAGTTGCTGTGCCAGCTCAAACCAGACGAACAAGGAAATATAGCCATCGTGGGTCCTCGATCATGGTTGAAGCTGCTTGGTGGATGGCTACACTTTTTTAAACGTGCAATTGCCCTGGGGCATGCTTTATCCAGGTGCGAGATGTCACTGGAAAATTTTGCCAACTCAAAGCCCTGAACCACGGTTCTGGTTCGGACGGCTAGCTAAGGCTGCCTTGGTTTTCGGAGGTACCTGGGGTCCATTGGGTAGATTGACGGTCGATATAACTGTCCTCAATGGATTGAACAACTCTCTCGACATCATCGACTGTGTAGGCGATGAAGGAGTGCCCAAACTCTTGAGTAAGGGCAGTGATGGCCTCACGAACGAGCGCATATTTCCCGTCCTGCTGGAGCATGGAGAGATAGTCAAGTGATGCAATAGCTTGGGGAGTAATCCCTGGAAAGGCGTAAATGGAGTTGGCCAGAATGGTGAGATGAACAGCAAGATCCGCGTAGGGGTCGGAGGTGGCTGTCCATGATCTGGTGCGCACTTTAGTGACAAGAGAAACGGCTTCGAGTGGTTTCAAAGTACGCTTAGTGTTGCTGCGAGAGAAACCGGAGAGAAACTCGCTCATAGTGGCTACAGAGTAGTGGAGCTTGACCATAGACATCTAGAAAGAATACCCTGATTATGTTTTCTCTGATTCCAGAGCACCAGCCTTCGCGAAGCACCGCCACACAAAAAGCTGTAAAATAACAAAATCCTTCTTGGGCCTTGTTCTGGCTAGTGTTTCCTTGTCTTGCCCCAGCATCTGGCGCAATTTCATTTGCATCTTCATCATTAGCGGTTTCAGCATCCAGATCCATGCCTTGAGGTTGATCGACCTGTATTCCCAGTTCAATCTGCGGATTAATGTCAACTGGCACATCCTGGTCTGGCGCTGGTTGAGGGCGATGACCAGCATGGCATCATCGTCATCACTGGATCCACTATCCTTATTTCTGTCAGCATCACTAATGTCAGCTTCATTGTCTTGACCCACCCGGCCGTCTGGAATATTGCGAAGTTGGTTTCCCTGTTCAATCGGTCCATTAATGTGGCGTACCTGGTTTGGCACCGGTTGATCATGGTCAACGGTTGGAGTTGCTGGGGGGGAGAAGACCAGCATTAACATCAATGTGTGCATCGTGATCATCTAGTGCGTTTAACATTTGTTGGAGGAGTTCTGGGATCAAATGGAGCCTGTGAATTCTACACAGGATTACAAGACAAGCTCCAGAAACATTCTAACATTGTTTTCGAGCTTTCCGCAGAATTGAAGAGCACCAGTACCATTGACTTCTGTGTATGCCGGATGTGTTCGCAATACGCAGCTAAGGATTCCCGTGCAATTCTCAACCACATTCACGATGGATGTGTCTCCTGTGGTTTACCGTGAGCCAACGGGTT
>JAKTUJ010000047.1:0-53352 GCA_030556625.1 Petasospora euphorbiiphila | reverse complement strand
CTGGAGCGTCAATGACGGTAACGTGGTACTTTGGAGTCTCGAACTTCCACAAGGCAATGTCGATGGTGATACCTCTCTCACGCTCAGCTTTAAGCTTGTCCAAAACCCAAGCGTACTTGAAAGAACCCTTACCGAGCTCGGCAGCCTCCTTCTCGAACTTCTCAATGGTACGCTTGTCAATACCACCACACTTGTAAATCAAGTGACCGGTGGTGGTCGACTTACCAGAGTCGACGTGACCGACAACGACAACGTTAACGTGAGTCTTTTCCTTACCCTGTTCATGTGGTGTTAGTCAATCCGCTTCAGAGGCAAAAGAGGAGCAGCTGGAGAACATGACGGCGGCAAACGCACACTCAGTCACTTGAATGCAATGACCTGTTGCCATGGCATTCCATCACCGTCACCAGTCCGCATCCTGTCGATATGGCAACATACCATTGTAGCTAATGTAAATTTGCAGAATTTGCGTGAAGAATCAAAAAGCGTTGCGAGACGACGGAGGAAGGAAGAAAAGACTGCTTGAAATTTTTTTCAACCTTTGCGGTGCATCTGCGGCGGTGCGCGCACACTGCAAAACAGCGAAGCAGCGAAGAAAAAAAAAAAAAAAAAATTAAAAAAGAAAAAAAAAGAACAAAAAAGAACAAAAAAGAAACTGATTGCCGCATTCGGCAATGTGCGGGTGTTAGTGTGGTTACCCGGTCACAATTAGGGCTACGTCTGGTTGTGGTGGCACAGGTCACGTGCGTAGGAAATGGTTGCCCTATATTGGCCCAGCTGATAACAGAACCATGTCTTACTGTTTCTACTGTTCCTATTGTTCCTATTCTTCCCAGTATGTGACAGAAAAACAAGTATGCTGGATTCTTGATAAATATGAAATATATGGATGCATGGAAGAGAACAGACTCAATCGTCTACGTCTAGTGAGTCAAGCAAGTCGTTCTGCTCGTCAATGAGTCCAAACCGGTCACTGGACAGTCGAATACCTCCATTACGCTCTGAGGAACGCCACTGGGATGAATGATTAGTGTCTGCGCTCTAGACCTTAGACTAGTAGGAGTTAATATAACTCGCTATTAACAGGCGTTTGGGAAAATCAAATACTTACACCTCCGGACAGCGCCGATGATACCTTCGAGCCCAGGCTGTACGTTGGTAGCTGTCTCCAACCACGGCGATTGAGAACAATTCTCTTGTAGAGGAACCCACCGCTGCAATAGACGAAAAGAGCAGCAAGGAAGATGAACAAGAAGATCCAAAAGACTGCCAAGTCATCCGACTTGTGCGCAGTAGCACACGCGTGTACTGTTCTCACTTCAAAGAAATAGTCACAATCATGTAGGACACCAACAAATGATATCTGTGCCTTGGACAGGATCTCCCTATCACAGGCAAATGAAAGAATTGTCGATTTTCTATCAATCCCATTCGGACAATAACTCCCATTGGTATATGTCAATGTCAACTTCTTCCCTCTAAATATTGGCGTTTGGTTGAAGTTACCGATTGAGAACCTGTCCCCATTCTCGTGTGTATAAAATGCACCTACTTCACTCGAGTTCAGTCTCAAGCTCGGACCAGTGCCACCAGACTTGACTTCAACGTTCGGCTTCAAGGGGGAAGTGCATATCCCCAACGTGAAGTTCTTGTTGTAGTCATGTCCCTTTGCACTCCATGCCACTATCGACTCCTTGCCGATTGAGCTCAAATCGCTCAAGTCATAAAACCCATTCGTCAAGGATTGGACTGCCGTACATGGGTTAAGGGTTACCACTGGCTCGTCCTCGCTGTCCTTATCGGGTTTTGATGGTGTAGCCTTTGGCGCTTTCCCTTTTGTGTCTTGAGCCGGCTTGAACAGCTCTGTGGCACCATAATCCCACCGTTTCACAAGTGCATCCCCAACAGAGACGGCATTCACAGCCTGGGATGATATGCATATGAGCGCGAGTAATGTACACGTGTCGAACTTCATCTTTTGTGTGCTGCGAGTGCAGTACGGATGGTTTGGAGTAGCCGATAGATAGAGATAGAGATCAGTCGTGTAAATGGACGTTTGCTTTTGAGCCTTCTGTACCAATCCCCTGTTATCTGTTTCAAATCAAAGAACGTATGAAAACCGGCCAAAAGGTCTAAAGTGTTCTGTGTAAATGTGTGTTCCGGATAGAGACTCAAGCCAAGCACGTTGAAATCTCAAGCGTCAGACGGAAAGTACAGCAAAGTAAAAGGTAAAGAAAGAGGGAACAGGGGTTATCTTGTACTTCCCGATTGGGATTCCGACCAGATCATTTCCGAGGGTTTCCGCGAAGTCGTTCGATAAGCCACTCTCTTTAGCCGCTTCGTCTTTGTGTCACATCTTCTTTCTGCGCTGCGTGTGGCATTGTCATTCTGCTGAGATGTTGCCACAGAGGAGACCTTGGTGTATGAGATGGATTGATAGAAGAGATATATATCCACCAATCAGTGTCTACTTGAGCTGAACGTTGATGATGGCACGCTATGTGGACCCTGATTGGACTTTCCCCATCATAGATATTAATCGTCCTCGGTCCAGATCGCCTAATACGCTTGATCCAAAGGTCATTGGCATGGTACAGAATGACGAGAACCCTCTCCTGGGAAACGAAGGAGAACCAGGTCCACACAACAGCATCGGGAATGATGAGCCGCTTCTGGACCCAAACCGGCACACTGATGCCGACGGCCACACATTAAGATCACTTTCTTTCTCTTCAAGTAGCACTGCATACCGAGCATTGGCCCCAGAGGAAACGGTGATGTCCCCGCTTAGAGACTTTGATGACCCTTCATGTGTTCTGTTGTGTCGAGGAATTGCTGCCATCGCTGCTTCTGAAGCCGCTGCCATTGCGGCTGAGAGGAGCTCGCTCCTCACTTCGGAGGATGAGTTCTACAACTGGGATCCTGCAGCTTTATATCCTGGTTTTGACAGCGACTTCGATGGAGATTTCACAACCGATCCTGATTATGACTCGGGCACTGAGTTCGTTCCAATCCAAGAAAGTTTCCGGAGAAGTGTCTACCAACAAGCTGAATATGATCGCAAGCAGAAGGAGCAAAATGCTACCACTGCCCTGGATGCCGAAGACTCCAAACTTGAGGAGGAGAGCACTTCCCCAGATACAGATGCCGATGATTACAAACTGAAGGGTACTACGCCAGTCATGGATGTTAATGAAGAGCAAGAAACAAGACGCTCATATTGTTTGAATTTATTTGAGGCAGAGCGTAATGACATAAAAGATACTGAAGTTGAGCTGAACGTTGACGGAGATCCAGAAAATAGAGATAACAAGGAAAACTTTGAAGGACAGGAGGACCTACTTTTTCAATTTGCAAACAGAAAGCAGCCCCACCAGTCATCCAACAGCTCTCATTATATGGAACAGCAAGATATCTCACAGGAATTGTGGGAAAATAGTGGTTGGAACTCACTTTCTAGTGGAAATCATCAAAGTCTGGAGTCTGATCATGAAAAGGACAGCTCTCCGCCCCACATGTCATATGACCACCTTCCAGTTTCTCGTGGCTTGAAGCTAGTAACTTGTGGAAGTACAGTTCATGATCTTTTGTCGCCAAATCTGCCACCACAAAACCCCATTCGCAGCCAAGAATCCTTCCTTGAAGACAGAGTAGGCACGACTTGCTCTCCACAATTGAATGATTTTGGATTTCCATTTGAAACTAAGGAGGAATTTTTACAACGCCGGCTTAGGGAGAAGACCATTAAGCATAATGGTTTTGACACATTAGATGAGTGTGACCTTTGTGATACATTCTCAACATCTCGCATTCAAGAAGATTCGCAGACGCATGATCCACCATGTATCAAAAGCCAAGTTAACGAGGTTCAAACTACGCCATTGCAGTTGACTTTGGATCATGGATCAAGTCGTATTAGTACATTATATTTGAAAGATAAGCTTCCAGTTACCGATGCGGCCAATGTTGGTACTGAAGAATCTATATTTGGAGGTAGGTACGATGACTGGATTGGATCGATCGATCGTCATTTTAGACTTGAAGGAGATGGGAAAGATGGCGAGATTCCATTGGATGAGCAGATTGACATGTGTATGTCTGTTGCAGACATTGACATTGAAGAGGCAATAGCGGCTTGTTTCGCAGATGTGGATTTAAACATGCGAGTTTCAGATATTCCCTCTGCTACAAGTCAAGACACACAAGTGGTTCTTGATGTTGATGGGAAGGGGAAGGAAACAGTTTCAGCCAAAGAAGGCACTGCAGTCTCCAAAGACTTGACTCCTCTAACACATGATGACTTGAATTCTCAAGCATCATTATCACCACCTGGAACAATGACTGCTCTGTTGGTTTCTCGCTTGGAAGATAGTTCTGCTAGCCGTTCAAAAACACGTTCTCATTTCCTGGAACGCTCTGGGAAGCTTGAAGATTCACAGGGAGATCAAACAGCTTCAAGTTGGTTTTTGGACAATAGGCTTGCCATCCGCTCTCTGCCACAGCACAAGAGGCAGAGATCCATTAAGCACATTTTCTTTTCCAAGTCTCCTCCGTCAGGGGACAATCTAGATACAGATGATAAACCTGTTAGGTCTGTGAGTGAACCTCATCGGAAAACCGAACAAGTTCCTACAGACACGATTCGAACTGTTCCCAAGACAAGAAGTGTATCAGTTTCAAAATCAAGATCACTTTGGAGACCCAGAGTATTCTCTCGCAAGACGAACTCAACTCCTGCGTTTAACTTGGAGTCTGGTATTTCACTTGCAGGACTGGCTGCTGAGTACCTGCAGATGAATGATTTGAGACTTCCAGTTGATGGGGAGCTAATTTCCAACGATACAGAGTCTGTGAGACGGATGTTATCGAGGCGGTCAGTACCAGAGGAACGTTCAACTTCAAAGCAAGTAATGAGTGAGTCCGATTCTCAAGAGACGTTGACGAGTTTAGTGCAAAGCAAGATAGATGATAACTATAGGGAGATCATCGAGCATATCCCAACTCCTGCTCCTTTCCCTACATATTCACTCCAAGAGACAGAAGAGGATGTTGAGCCTAAATGGCACTTTTTTGGAATCAGAAGATCCAAGACGGTTTCAATGAGACGTCAAACGACTATAAGGTTTGCTGCCTCGCCTATCTATATTAGAGAAAATATTTCGGAGGATAATGTCGAGATCATCGATGCACAGGGACCAACAGATGAGACTTGTAAGTCCATATTAAAGAGAAGCTCAACAGTCAACGAGCATGGTTTCCGAAAGTCACGTTCTTTAATCCACTCGCTCTTTGGAGGGAGAAGACGCCGTTGATAGTCGCATAATCTCTTTGCAAATGTACGTTAGAATTCCACTCTTTTTTGTAGTGATATAGCTATAACTACTGTAGTACATCCATATTTACTAACAGAAGGTTAAGTCATAAAGAAGCAGAAGAAGAAGAAGAAGAAGAAGAAGAAGAAGAAGAAGAAGAAGAAGCGCCGCGAAAAGGGGAACCGGCCGTACGGCCACATCGGCATCTCCTTCCCCTACAGGGGATAGCAGCGAATGTACGGAAGCAGAAGAAGATACGTAGCTATCAACCAACGGTGAATCCAACGGGAAGGAAGCACAGCAATGGACTTGGATCCCTGGTCCGCAGTGAGCCGAGCCACGGGGGCATTGTCCTCGATCTCCGACAGCAAGAAAGTGCAGTTGGAAGCAGCAAAGCGTGCACTGTCGCTTCTCCAGTCTGACGACTCGGGCGTCCTCATTGAGCTTTGTCTTGCCGCTGCCAATGGTGACTCTTCTAAATTGATGGAGATTGTTTCCAAGCCGGAGAACTTGCAATTGATTGCTGAGCAGGATAACAGTGGTATTTCGCCTCTGGTTTACGCTGTCGTGTTCAACCACGAAGATGCGACCGAGCTTCTGTTGAGCAAGAGCACTGCAGCGCTGAATGAGCCTGATGGGTTGTTTGGATATACGCCATTGATGTGGGCGGTGTACTTGGACAGTAAGGAGATGGTGGTGGAATTGCTTAATCACGGTGCCAAGTTGGATGTACAGGGCAAGAACGGTCTCACTGTTGTGGATTTGTTGAAGCCCGGCTCACAGATGGAGGAGTTCTTTGAGCAGCACGGACTGTTGGAGCAGAAGACCAATGCTGATAATGGAGACAGTCTCGATTTCTACAAGAATGATGCTGCTGATGTCATGGAAGGCGTTAGAGATGACGAGTTGCTGGACAAGATCAGATTACAGACTGCTGGGCTCAATATGGGGTCAGAAGATGCTGGACTTTATCAGGACTCGAGTGCATTCGTGCAATCAGGCACTCTTTTGGGAGAAAGCTTTGATTTCACAAGGCTCTTGAAGAACCAGTATATTATTTTCTCCGATTATGACATTCCTGCTATCCTGGACTTGATCTTTAAGTTGAACTCTGAGTATAACCACAAGACGACGTATCCTGCAGCTGTGATATATCAGTGTGTGAGGTATGCTGATCACATGAAGAACAATGATGTTCTTGTTGAGAATTTCTTGAATCTTGCCTTCACCAAGATTAGATCGGGGACTTCGTCGATATCTGGTGTTACAAGCGTCTACACTGAAGGAGACATTGTTTTGCAAAGTTATTGGCTTTCTGTCGTGGGGTTCCTCTTCTTTTATCTTTGCAAAGATGATGGGTTTTTCAAGAGATATCCAAATGTGTTACAGGACTTGATCAACACGATCAATTCTCTGATTATTGAACTGTCGAATTCCATCAAATTTAGACTCAATGACCTTGTTGACGAGTGTCTGTTGGATTACAGAAGCATTCCAGACATCTCGACAACACTTTACAGAAATGACTGGAATTTCTTCAAGAAGAAACACCATGAGAAGTCGACTTATGATGAAATTTTCGATATGCTCTATCCACCCACGGTGAAAGACCAACTCAAACCATCTCCAATCAAAGTCATCCAAACACTCGGTGCCTTACTGTACGTTTTGGATTTACACAACATCCACCCAGTCATAACACAACAGACTCTTTCCACTACTTTCCACTGGCTGTCATGTACGGTTTTCAACAGAATAATTTCAAACAAGAAGCACCTTTCTCGTGTTCGTGCAATTCAGATGCGGCTTAATCTCTCAGTGTTGGAAGATTGGGCGCGTTCGAACAACAGAGCGCCAAAGATGCCTGATTTGGACACTGACTTGCTCAAGTCGTTCCCTTATACCCTAATGGAAGAGCATTTAACTGAAGGTGATCACCCCCGTCAGATGACGTTGGCGCATTTGGCGCATTTCGCAGGCGATAAGACTAATCCTAAAGACGCAGAGTTCTATCACAACCCACTGTTCACGATTGTCAAGGAGCATTTCGAGCCGACGTTTGAGCTATTACAATGGTTACAATGTCTTTCGTCTCTACAGGACGAGGATGGGTTCAACATCATCAGACATGATTTGAAGCATCTCAACTATGCACAGTTGTGGAAAGCAACAGACAAGTATAGATATGAGGTTGACGAGCCCAAGTTGTCGAAGCACATGCGCAAGATGATTGAGAAGCATAGTAAGCTTGACAACAGGGCAGTTGATGGTGTGATATATGCCAACCTTGACAAAGTGCTGTTGAACCAGGACTACAACTTCCCAGTTGTTCTTCCTACTGTTCCCGAGATGGTGGATGCCTACGGTGCCGGGCTTGGCGGCGTCAACAAGGAACGCGCACACGAGTTCGAGCCGTTCCTTCCGTATGGGATTGTCGATGCCATTGACGAGATCCACGAGCAAAAGACAACCCAGAAGGAGCAGGAGGACGCAGAGGACGTTGAGCGTGCTCATGTCGACTCTGAGCAGAGCATTGCCGAGAACAGCACCGCGGGCACTCAGGACGACGGGCTGTTTGCGGAGCTGCGTGTTCCCAGCTCGCTGGTGCACCGTTCCTGGGGCGACGACGAGAACGAGATCAACCCGTGGTGATCGTATAGACAATGTATATTACTCTTACTACTGCTGTGTATGATGTTAGAACACCGGGTAACCCCGCGGAAGGCTGTGTTTCTTTTAGCCGCGCAAACAGAAAACGTCGAAGCAAAGATGGCCACCGTTAAGATAAAGAAGGATTATATTGAGCTGATAGCCTGATCTCTTGTCTTGACGACACCGCAGCATAGCAGAGCACAGAGAAGGAAAGAAGGAAAAGAGAAAGATGAACCCGGCCATCTCCAACCTGATCATCATGCTTGCCATGATGCAGTTCTCCAAGAGACTCGACTTTGAGAACCCAGACACGGTCCTCTACGTGAGATGCGCCTATGTCGCCGCCACCCTCACGACGCTGGCCATCTACCTGTACGCCCGTGCCGTCGTGCTCAACAAGAACGACCTCACGACGCTCAAGTACGTGTCTCCGCCAAACACGATGGCGGGCGAGACCGAGGGCAAGCTGACGGTGACCACCGTCAAGGAGTACGACCTCCAGCAGGTGCAGCAGGCCATCAAGGGTGTCTTCACCTCGATGGCGATGATGGGCTTCATGCATCTCTACATGAAGTACACCAACCCGCTGCTGATGCAGTCGATCTCGCCGGTCAAGTCCGCTTTGGAGTCCAACATTGTCCAGATCCACGTCTTTGGCAAGCCGGCCTCTGGCGACTTGAAGAGACCTTTCAAGGCTGCGTCGATGTTTGGCGGCTTTGGTGGCAATGACGAGATCAAGACCGACAAGCAGTCGATCGAGCAGGCCGAGACCGCTGGTACCGGCGGTATCAAGCAGGAGTAATCGGTTTGGTTCCTGTGCTACGTCGTCTGAGTCTCAGAGGAAACAGTTTAAAATAGAGGAATGAGAGTGAAGAAGAAGACGTTATTTGTGTGTGATGTAAATGGCCTGTGCGCTGCTGCGCTCGTGATCCGCTCATTCTGGGAAATTAACACAGTAATTGTCTTTCTTGTATAGAGGTTTAGTTACTAAGGAAACTCTTTATGTGTTGTTATCTAAGCCGTTAAGCGTAGCCTAAGAAAGCGTGGAAGCAACGCGAAACCCACAACCACATCATCAACATCAAAGCACAGCATTTCGACGGATCGCAGGGCAAAGACGAGGGATATTACCCCATTGGCCGTCTTAAAGCGAGAAGAAGCAGCTGTTGAGAGCATCAGGGTTCCCCCAGAATGGACGCCAGACAACCACAGCCGCAACAGCAGGCACTCGAGTACACGCTACCGGGCGTCGTACATTACCTCCAAGAGGAATTCACACGCAACGAACGCAATAGAATCCGTTCCACGAGTGAACGCGAGGAGATGAGGATCGCCATCAGTAGGCTTACCAGTGAGAACATTGCACTCAAGGAGACAAACCAGAGGCTTGAGAAGGAGCTTCAGCAGCTTCGTGGTGCTCAACAACACACCCAGACCAACAACAACAACAACAACAACAAGGGAACTGGTGATGATCTCGTATCAGAGGTCGCTGCATTGGATATTGAGCCTCTTAAAAAGGCCAGGGAACATCTCAAGAGCAGAATGAGCGAGATCATGTGTCTATTGAAGGCAGATGAGCCTGATATGCTTGACATTCTCGAGTTGAAGAAACGTCGTGGCGTGCTTGCACTTACTGAAAGAAGAGAAAAACTATTACAACAGCAGAAGGAGAAGAAAAAGGTGAATGATCAGGAGAAGAAGAGTGCAAGCTCGTTGTCCTCACACTCTGGGCTTCCTCCTACCCCGGAGCCAAACTCACCCGAAGACCTTTTCATGAGAAAGAATCCCACGCCAGACCTGGAAGTCGATGAACACATCTCCTCCAATGGCAACAGTTACATTGAAGAAGAGACCGACAATGAAACTGTAATGGGAGATGAGTCCTCACCACCTACAGAGATGTCCCCTCCCCCGGAAAATGCACCACTCTTTGCCCTTGCATCGCACCCTTCTAACATTGTTGCCATTACAGTAGGCCACGATCAACTCCTAACGGCTTCCAAGGAAGGTGATATAATGACATGGTCCTTACCTGCCATATTGACGGATCCATCTGATGTTAAACCCTCCAGTTCCTTCTTTGATTCAGATGCCCCATCATTACTCAAGTGGGTTACAAGGGATTTGTTCGTATCTGCTTCAAAGAGAGAAATCCGGTGCTGGGACAAGAATCAACCACAGGCGCCAAAATCACACTTCATCACTAATAGTGATATCATCGATATTCAACCCGTGGCTGATACACTTGTCATTCTTGATCGTGCAGGTCTTCACATCTGTCACATCAACAATGGTGTTTTGAAAAAAGAGACAGATGTTGAAAACACATCCAATTATCAGTCATTTGTACTGACACGTACAAAGATATACGCCTACCATGCTGATGGTATTGAGGAAATTGATCTTCAGAGCAAATCTAGTGTTCATACATACAAACTTGACACCATTTTCGCCAACCCAGTCACGAAGATGTCGATAAGTGATCACACCATTGCATTAACTTCCTCGGACAAGTGTTTTATTTATAACTTGGCTACTGGTACATCAAGACACGTTGACTCCACAGGTGTAAGATTCACCAATTGTGAACTCACACCTACATATTTCACCGTGTTCTCAGCTAATGGTGACGCATGCGTCTACAACAGAGATGATGGAGAGCTTCACAAGAAGATTAACCACTATCTGCAGATCAACATGGACAAATCCCTCAGTGAACTCCTTTCTTCGGGCGTTGGCGCATTGTACCAGGACAAGTACATCATTACAGGAGGTGAAGATATGCAGATTCGTGGATGGAAGATTTAGTAAATAATTCTGCCTATATAAAAATGCGTTGCTGATCAAGGGTGTTCAAATTTGTCTTTCCCATGACGTACTTGTGGTAGCCTCTTCCAAATGCAAAAACTGTGATGCAAAAGAGTCATCATTCGTCAAATCCGGTTGAACATCATCAGGTCCTTCCTTCTTTATGGTTTCATTCAATTGTAAATGATGGTGTGAAGGGGCCTGAAGTGCCCTCATTTCAACATCAAAGTAGAGGTTTGGTCCTCTTGGTACTGCATCCCTTCTAGATCTGATTCCAGAATCATGGAAGCTCACATTGGCTGCTGCAACAGCATGATGAATGGAGGCACCCCTCATCACTGAACTATTCCCATTATGAGCCTCCTCGTGTGAATGTTCACCAGCTGAATTGTAGCTTTGGTGGCCTGCTTGAAGCGGAGCCAACTGATAATGAGGAGATGAATTAAACCCATATATCCCTGGAACTTGTAGTTGTAGTGGTGGGAAGGTATAATACGAATGATGAGATGGTTGGGCAAATAAGCTAGCGGTATGTGGCCGATGAATGGATGAAATCAATGGTTCGTTCACTGTTCCTCTTTCCAGAGTTTCAAATCTCTCTTCGTACTTAATATTGTCTTCCATAAGAGCATTATTGGAGGTGTCTCCACCACTTGAAGTAGATATATGAGTGTGTTCAGAATATGGAGAATGAAGAGTGTCATTTGAAGCGTGGTGCTCATGTGAAGTTTCATGATGCGTGTGCTCGTTTCTCTGATAATCCTTAGCTGCTGCAGAGGCGACAACGGCTGCAGCGGCTGCAAGAGACTTTCTCTTCTCCTCCCTTGCGTGGTTCTGATAAGCCAGTAATCTTGCTGGTAATGGAATAGATCCATCGGCATCCAATTCATACAAGTTCGCTGGGAAATGGATTCCATCTCTGACCTTTTTCAAAGCCTTGGATGCCTTTTCCAATATAGGGTTTAGGCTTTCGATGCTTTGAGCAGGTCCAGCATGTGTAGGACTATCAATATCACTTTGATTTGCTGGATAGAGTTTGTAGTAAATTCTTGAATCCCCAGCATACACACACTTGACGGTAGCAGCCTTGACGGCTTTTGTAGCGTATGAGTTGAAATGAATGTTCTCGTGGAAAAGTCTCTCAGGAGGTTTACGGTGGTCATAAACTCTTATCATCAAGTTATCTTTCATGGTGTCACTCATCACGACATAATCATCCTGAATTTCATTTCTTCCTCCTGGATAGACAGTCACACATCTGAAGGCAGTCTTTTCCGGGTCAACGTGAAGACATTTTTGGTATTGAGTCAACTGTCTTAATGATCCACCGCTTTTGCAAGACCTAGTTTGAAAAATTGGTTCGTAAGTGACAGCAGAGAGTACAATGACACCAGCAGGGAAGAAAAATCTGTAACGACCCGTGATTGTAGATGGTCTTCCACGGCCATTAATGGAAAAAAGGTCCTTCTCCACATGCTTACACTCAGAAGCTCTGTGGCCGACGATACAATTCTGACATGAAAGTCTCTCGTTGTAGTAGTAAATCATTGTTGTAATGGAATACGGCAAGCTTTGATAGGAAGCAGAGAATGCAGATTTCTTGAGAATCAATGAGTGTGTTGTAGTGCCTCTTGTAGACGATATGTGAATAATAGTCTCAGAGGCAAATGATGGTTCTCAGATGGAGAAGCGAGAGTTTTCTTCAAAGCTAATATACTATTCGAATAGTGGAGCGATTGAGCACTTATGTTGAGTTATACTGAGTACTTCTAGAATCTTGAAATAATCTCTATGAGTTCTTTTTGGAGTTGGCGATTCCGGAATAGATAGTGTGCAAACTGCCACAAAAACGACTCTCATCGTCGATATTAAGCTCAAGGCATGGGACGGCCAGAATGAGAAAGTAGACCTTTAAAAATTAGCATAACAAACCCAGCTAGCAGTAAATATATATATAAGACTTTATTGACTCTCAATACTCTCTGAAATAGGTGCTTTAAGCTGATCATTGAGACAGTATGCAAGGCCGACCAAAAGGGGAAATTCTATGATCACGTGATTATGAGCCGTGCAGCGCGCGCCTCGGCGGCAATTCCAAGGTGATCATTCTGTGTCTGTTAGACTGATTGATATATTCGTTCTATTTAGTCTTATCTTTTTGATCTGATCGATAGCAGATCATTAAAGGTCGGAGTTTGAAGAGGTAGAAGAAGCAGACGTTAAAAGGAGAAAGGAAAGGAAAGGAAAAGAAAAGCACCCGCCAGATCATTATAGACGATAATACGATGCCCCCAAGAGTGAGTACTGCACAGCGCAGACTGTTGAAAGAGTACCAGCAACTTGTCAAGGACTGTCCCGAAGGTATTGTTGCTGGCCCTGTGACTGAGGAGTAAGTGTTTTAAAGCTTTTGTCTTTTGTTTTACTACTAACACCCAGGTGTAACAGTAACCTGTTCGTATGGGACTGCCTGATAGAAGGCCCCAAGGACACTCCTTATGAGAATGGTGTTTTCCCAGCGAGATTGACGTTCCCAGCTGACTACCCATTGTCTCCACCGAAGCTTGTCTTTACACCTTCGATTCTTCACCCTAATATCTATGCCAACGGTGAGGTTTGCATATCGATCTTGCACCCGCCTGGTGAGGATCCACACCAGTACGAACACGCTGAGGAGAGATGGTCGCCGGTGCAGAACGTTGAGAAGATCCTTCTCAGTGTGATGAGCATGCTCAGCGAGCCTAATGTGGAGAGCGGTGCCAACATTGATGCCTGCAAGTTGTGGAGAGACGACAGAGCTGCTTTTGAGAGACATGTGAGGGACGACGTACGCAAGAGTCTCGGATTGTGATCTACTGTTAGCAGTACACGGATATAGAGAGAAACATCTTGCTGTTATACACAAAGGGAGTAGTAGCCACACAACTGAATATTGTAGTTACAGATGTCTTAGCGTAGCACTCCACGGAGATCATCACCATCACAAGCATCTCCACACTCCACCGCATACCTGGTGTGGGCTTGTGGGGCAGAAACTCGGTGCTACTTGGTTAAATATCCAGGATTTGCCAGTATACCCTCCCATTCCTAGCTAAATAGTTAATTAACACCAAAGAGAAGCCCCAACACTTAAACCGGCAACGCTTCGGAACCGAACGGCCTTCTTCCAAGAGCTTCGAGAGCTTCGAGAGCTTCGGCCGCCGAAGTCCGAAAGAAACGGAAAGACGCGCAGAGGGAACCAGCAGCGTCCACAATTGAAAAAACGTCCAGCACAAAAGCAGAGGAACCCCGAACCAAGGCCCAACCCCACCATTAACCGCGGCTGTGTTGGAAGATGTCAGAAGATCAGACAGCTAGCACCAACGGTGAGTACAATGGTTTTCCCCTGGAAGTTTGCCGCCCGCTAGAAGCCGCTCTGGCTCAACGTCACACAAAGAGGAAAAGCTGGGGCAGCATCTCTGCTAGCGAACCGCCCACGAGATCCATGCTCTTTTGACGGCGCTTCCCACAACGAGCTGGGTTACTAACAATGTGAACAGAGCAGCCCATCGTCGTGGTTGTGAAGGTCCCAGAGGCCAAGTCGTTGGAGATTGAGTTGCTCAAGGCGAACTCCATCACCGATCTCAAACTCACTCTCGCTACTCTTGCAGCCACAGAGTACTACACCAACTACGCCATTCTCTCGCAGGGACACCCGGTCGAAGACGCCACCTTGTTGGCTGACCTTGTCTCCAATGCCGCCCAGAAGAAGTTGTCACTTGACCTTAAGCCGTTGCTTTACAACGAGAAGACCATTACTGACCACTTGGTGAAGACGAGAGAGCTCTTGGGGCTCCCATCGACAGCTCCATCGTTCGGCACCAGTGCCGGCGTCTCTCAGTTTAACTCCTTGGACTTGAAACCAATTTCTTGGGGAAAGGGCTCCGAAGGTTCAGATGGTGAAGAAGAAGAAGAGAATGGTAAGCCAAAGCAGTTTGAGTTTCCAGAGAGAACCGCAGAGGAGAGAACCAAGATCACGGCTTTGATTGGGCAGTTCTTTGACAAGTTGCCTGCAAATTACTATGTTGCACAACCAGTGGCCACTCCAGCTGTTCGTGCTTTGCACTTGAGTGCATGGAACCCGGTGCCAGTGGCATACAAGAGCAAGGGACACCTCTTGTACATCCTGGCCCAGACACTTGAAGGAGAGTCTTTCCACATCACTGGATACATTGGTGGGTTCTACGTAAACAAGTCGTCGTCGACCAGATTCGACCCATCTCCACGTGATGGTGCTGTCAAGTGTAAGACCCTTTTCGAGTTACTCTCCAAGTCTTCTAAGCACTTGCACACACAGGTCAAGGCAAACAGCGACAAGTACAAGAAAATCGAAGCTGCTACTGTCCTTGAGCCACAGACTACATTCTTGTCGACTCCATGGATCACCAAGGCTTTCAATCCCTTCCCAGACTTTGGTAAGACACAGTTCTCGGACCGTGCAAGTGTTGACTACAACGATGAGTACCAGACAACAAAGGAAATGTCCACAGCCACAATCCAGGATCGTGTCTTGCGTGAGATGTTGTTGGCTAAGGCTTCTTATGAGTTCACCGTCAAGGCGACAAAAGGTGCTCTTGCTGTCTTGAACGGTGGTATCACCGCGATGAACACAGAGGAGGAGACCCAGAACCAGATCTTCCTTGACGATGGCATCTTCTACTCATTCGGTGTGGACGCTGGCGGTGCTTTTGCTGAAAGAGGTGGCAATGCTGCTTGCAGAGCATCGGCCAACCAGGACTTGCGGGCAGTTAAGTTCTTGAATACAGCTGCTCCAAAGGGTATCTACACCTTGATGACCACTATTGTTGACTTTGCCGGAAAGAGAGTTATTTGTCAGACCCCAGTTCCAGGTTTGTTCACGTCTTCTGAGCCAGTAGAAGTCAAGAACGAGGAAACTGGTGAGGTTGAGATTGATGAAGGTCCATCATTGACAACTATCACTTATGGTCAGAATGAGGATGAACAGAAGATCAAAGGTGACCCAGAATTTGTTACTGCTTTGGAGGATGTCAGAAAGGCTTTGCACTTCAAGAAGAAGGTCATTGATGACGAAACTGAGATTGTCACCAACCCAGAAGTTAAAGGTATGAGAGGTACTGACAAGCGTAAATACATCTTGGACTTGTACAACTCGACTCCATTGGACATTGAATTCATCGAGAAGAACTTTGATCTCTCCTCCGAGGACTCCTACCCTCACAGACAAACTGTCGTTCGTATTGAAGCAGTCCAGGACTGGTGGACCAACAAGGCCAAGCAGCTGATCAGTGAGGAAGCAAAGAAACAAGGTATTGACATTAATGCCCCTGTGAAGGAAGGCGAAGAGCCACCTTCAATTACCATTGACGATGAGAAGATTCTCTTCACCGTTGATGCCTTCCATACCGAGGGCACCGAGGATGCAAACGTTCGTGAATTGTCTCAACATATCACCAAGGACTTGATTCCAAGATTCATCAACCAGTACAAGGAGCAGGGTACTGTTACCCCACTTGATGGTGCTAACTTGACTACCCAGATGCATAAGTATGGTATTAACGTCAGATATTTGGGTGAGCTCACTCAGCAGTTGAACAAGATCATTTCGGAATCTCTTGATAAGGAGAAGAAGTTCTTGGCTGAGTGTGTTGAACACAACAAGGAGTTTGAGACTAAACTCGAAGAGAGAAACAAGCTTGTACAGGAAGAGTACATTAAGAAGGCTAAGGCTGAAGCTGCTGGTGAGACCTATGAAATGAAGGAGATTCCTGCTCTTGACGTTGAGGAAATTGAACTGGAGCCAATTGCAGCTTCGAAGAGAGCTGAGTCACTCTACCTTGTTTCCCTTCAGGAGATGGTTGCTCGTGCTGCCAAGCATGTGTTGAGATCTTACTCTAACGATATGCCAATTGCACTTATTCCATCTTTGGTGGCACACTTCCACAATGCATTGTTGGGATCAAGTTTCAACGAGTCTCCAGTCGCAGTGGTTGAAGATGCTGATCTTTACAACCATCATTATTTGTCATTCACCAAGATGACCCCTCAGTCTGTTAGAGAGGCCATCGAAAAGGACGTGAAAATCTGTTATAGATTTGAATTGCCATCTGACTGGCTTTCTCTTTTGTCTCGTGTCCAGTTGTTGAGAGAAATTGCCCACAAGTTTGGTATCCAATGGAACTTGCGTCAGTACTTCTTTGAGAAGGAGTTCTACGCTGAGTACTTGACTGGTCTCAAGAAGGACAAAAAGAACAAGAATATTGTTCAACAAGTCAATGTGTTTGAACCATCTGATGTCTCTCTCGTCCCAATCATCAAGGATTCGATTGCACGTGCACCAACTGCCGAGCAGATCTTTGAAGCAGGTCGTCAGAACCTTGCTTCTGAGAACGAAGAAACCAAGGCTCAGGGATTCCAGTTTATTTCTCAGTCTTTGACAGTCTACGAGCAAATCTATGGTCTTGTTCACCCTGAGGTTCAGAGAGTTTACTCTTCGCTGTCTGAGGTCTACCAGGAGGCTGGTTTGAAGAAAGAGGCATCTCATGCTTCCAGAAAGGCTACTGCTCTTGCAGAGAGATTGTTTGGTCTTGATTCCCATGAGACCATTGTTTCTATGTTGAACTTGGCCTACTTGGAGCTGGACTCTGGAAGCTTGGAGAATGCCTTGAAGGTGTACGCCAGAATCACACAGATTTGGAATGATGTCTACGGCAACCAGTACATCTCTATCCCATCGATAATGCTGTCCACGGTCACCACTCTTCAAGAGCAAGGTTACTTCAGAGAGGCAATTCAACTCTGCCGTAAGGTTGATGAGTTATCTTGTGCCATCCACGGTGAGAAGTCCTATTCTACAGGTCTCATCAAGTACCGTATGTCCTTCTTGTACGCCTTGTCCGAGAGATACACGGAGTGTTTGAGAGAGGCCACTGCTGCCTACGAGATCTTGTCTGAAGTTGCCTCTGAGAAGTGCAATTCAACTGCCCAAGCTAGGGACCTGAAGGCTAGAATCCAACAATGGAAGCAAATCCAAGAGGCACAAGCCAAGGCTCAGAAGCTTGCTGAGAGTCAAAACAAGAACCCTAAGAAGACCACAGAGAAGAAGTCGAAGAAGCAAACTTTGAACATGGACTCCAACAGTGTTGATGAGGTTTACTCCTTCATTGTTGGAAACAGTACCAAGAAGTCCAAGAAGAAGCACGCAAAGAAGTAGGTGGTCTGCTAATGAAGACGAAAACTAAAAATTATACATACAAAAAACATGTAAATAGGCTAGTACAATACATTCAGTGCATTATAACGATATAACTTTTTTCAGTGCTTAATGACGAGTTTTCTGACGGCTTCAGGCAAGTTTGAGAGATCCTCTTCCTCGTCATCAACATCGAATGCATTTGGTTTTTTGTACTTTGCCAACTTCTCCTGGTATTTTTGCTGTCTCTTCTCCTCCTCTGCCTGGAACTTTCTCTCCTCTTCTTCTGGATCCCAATCAACCCAAAGACCGAGTCTCTTGTCCTGAGCCTCCTCTTCAGCATCATAAAATGCATCCTCGTGTCTGGTTCTAGAAACGGACCCGTCGTGGATCTGGGCGAGACCTTGTTTCAAGAGCTGGATCTGGAATGGGGTGTTTTGACCATGCAAGTAGAGGTTACCAATGAATCCACCAACCTTGTCAACGTCATAAACTTCAATAGTAACATCTCTCTGTAGCAAATGCTTGTTGTTGTAGTCCATAACCGTCTGGGAAATTGGAGATCCCTTTTGAAGAGCAGCCAACCCGCCAAGGACGAGAACAAGACGGATTCCATCACGTGGAAGCAATACTCTGAAACGGTTTGGACTGATCACGTACTCGACATAACCATCAACTTTCAGCTTACTTTGCAATGTTCTCAAATGGACTTTTGCACGACCGGCATCCTCAGATGCCTCAATGATCTTCTCTGGAGCTGGTACCTTGGTAGAGTGGATACCTTTCTTTTCCTTAATGGCAATGGATTCAGCTTCAATCAAGGAATCCCAATTGGAGGCTCTGTCCTCGTCACCACGACGATGTCTGATGACTGTGGCATAACCATTCAAGACAATGGACTCTGCAAGGTTTTTACCATTTGGCAAGGTAATGGAGACCAATGGTGTTTCATTTCTGAAGGCATCAGTGTGAAGTTTGACCTTTTTACCAACGTACTTACGTACAAACTCTCTTGCCTGAGGCAAGAATGCAGCTGTTGGATCGGTGGCTCTTGGAGCTCTAATGGATGTCAAATGAACCAATTGTTGTGTGCCGTTTGCCAAATCAATGGCAAATGTATCAGGAGAAACAACACGGGCGATGGTTCCCTCGATGGTGGAGTTGACTTTGAAAGTAGAGCCAGCCTTGGAGGCAATAGGGGCAGATGCAGGCTTACTCGATTTCCAGAGATTCTTACCGGACTGCTTAGCCTTCTTCTCTGCATTTCTCAAAATAGTCATACCCTGTGGTCCAATGAGAGTAGTCTGCCAGTCAGCGACCTCTGCCAGGCCAGCTTCGAGGATCTTCTCGTGGATGTTACCTGCTGGGTGGAAGACCTTGACTACTGGAACGTCATTGGACAGCACACCGATGAACTGGACGTGGACCTTCTGCTTAACGAGTCTCTGTTCAATGAATTTTCTGGCCTCTTCACCAAATGGCTCTGCAGGCTTCTCGTTCTTGACATCGGCTGATCTTGGTGTTCTAAACCCTGCGAGGAGTGTCACAAGCTCAACGTCGGAGCCATCGTCAAAGTAGATGTGCGTAACAACTCTGTCTCCGGCAATGGCCTTGTCGATGATGGCCTTGTATTTGAGGTCCTTGCGGAACCGTCCTTTGATGAGGTCAGTCATTGGTATTTAACAGTGATTGGACCGATGGTGGTGGGGGGAATTGAAGTGAATGTGGAGAGAATTGTGTCTCGGTGGCTGATTTCGCTCGTCGCCGACTTTTTCTTTGATCAAAACACCAACAAGTGGCTACAAAACCGAAAAAGACAGGAGTATTGTTTACAAAAATACGTTGAATAAGACATAAAAACGAAGATAAACAAAAGCAGGACAAACGCACAATCCCACTAAAATGGAAAACTGTGGATGCCAGCTCGTTTATTATTCTTCGAGAAGAGCGACAATGCCATCGTAGGACTGTGATGCAAAGAACTTGACGTCGACATCACTGTCGGTCTTCAAAATCTCCACTGTTGGAAGAATCTTCTGCTTGATGAATTCAACAGACTCGAGACGCTGCTCTGGGGTAAGCGGTTCTGGCTCTGCAATCTCCTCTTCATCCGAGACAGGAACCTTGTTCAACAAAGCCTGTGCTGTGACGAGGTAGCTCTTCGCCACGTTGAATCTGATGTTTGGGACCTGGTCACTGGCCAACTTGTCAACAAATGGTAAGATCTTGTTAATGACAATCTTCTTTTCTACCACTGGGATTAATCTCGTGAGTGTAAAAAGCGATGTCAAACGGTAGACAAAGTTGTTAAAGGATGCTTCGTCAGATTTCAAGATTCTGTCAATAATCTCCGTATCTGCCCATTCTGAACCAAATATTTTTGCCAGTTTCTCGAGGTTTGTAACAGCAGCCTCTCTGATAGAGTAGACGCTATCCCACAACCAGGACAAGACGAGGTTTCCGAGCTCTTCGCCAAAGAAGGAAACGCCCAATTGATCAGCTAGCAGTGGCATGTACTCAATGATGGCCAATCTGACGCGCCATTGCTTATCTCTAGCCAACTCGGAAATCGCAGGCAACAAGTGTTGTGCAAGGATATCAATGCCAATAACGTCGTTGACAACTTTGAGTTTGGAGATAACGTTAAGTTTCACCTCTGGGTACTCATCTTTCAACATCGTCAACAAGATTGGAAGCAAATCCTTCATGACAATTTCCTTGTCCAAGAGTGGGGTCAACCCAGTGATTTCACTAGCCAATGCACTTCTAACAAACTCTGATGGGTCTCTACTGAGTTCTTCGACTCTCCAGATAACCTTCTCGTATAGGACGTCCTTCTTGATAAGTTTGCAGAATCCAGGCAATTGTTTAGCAATGGCTTTTCTCACCTCACCTTCAATGTCTTTCAAGAGTTCGAGGAACGGATCTATCAATGCTTCAATCATCTCGTCGTTTCCTTCAAATTGTATGGCAATCTTCTCGAATCTGTCAGCGGCCATGTAGCGGACTCTCCAACTCGAGTCCTGGATCAAGCTGAGCGCGCTGTTTAAAAGATCCTGATGATGCGACTTGTCATTGCGGGAGTTGAAGAATTGCAAGATGGATATGAGGACATCGACCGATAGGAACTTGACCGAGTCCTGGCTGTCGGATGTCAATGATTGGAACATGGAGGAGATAACGTCCCAGTCCTCGCCATTGGAGCACTCTGGATGTTCTCTCAAGAGATCAATGATTTTTGGAAGGTGTGTGGCAGCGGCTCTTTTCACCATAGGGCCTTCGTCCTGGACCAGCTTGGAGTATGTCGACAAGAGGCTCTTCCTCATCGGGTCGTCGACTCTGACAATGATGCTCTGGAATAACCCAGTTGCAGAGACCCTCGACGAGAACCACTCGGTCTCGGCCAAATGCTCCACCAAAGGGTAGAACTTCTCCACAATCTGCTGTGTCGAGAGCTGCGATGCGATCTCGTTCAGCGACTCGACGGCCTTGTCCCTAACAACGGGCTCCTCGGTTGCGGCGAGCAGCTCCAATACGGGGATCAAGATCTCAGCGTGTTCTGAGCCGCCGATAAGCGGCACAAAGCGTCCCAATTGCTCTGCCAACACGGCAAACACCTCATCCTCGTCATCCTGTGCAACTTCGTGCAAAAAAGGTACCAGCTCTTCTCTCGTTCTCTCAGGGCCCAGCGCCAACGCGATGGTGTCGAGCTTCTGCATCGCATCGACGCGGTTGGTCACGTCGTCGTGCTTAAGCTCGTCCATCAGCAGGGCCAACGGGTAGATGTCGTCGCTCTGGTCCGCAGTGTCAGACATGGCTTGCTAGAAGTGTAGTGTCGTGTGGGGGAATCTGGGGGGAATGGGGGAAATGGGGGGCAGATGCTGGCTGGTGGTGTCTTGTTCTCTTTCTCTTCTTATAAACTCTCGGGCTCTCGGGCTAATTGTCCACGCAGAATGCTCTGATCGGAACACGGCTTCAAATGTGTGCTTTGCAAAGGTCACGCTTCTCTCGTCGGCAGCCAACGCGTTCCTCCTTTGTGCTTTCTCTTGTCCTTGTTGTTGTCCTTGTCGTCTTTCGCCCACTGCAAGTTGTGGTTTTTTAAATTATAAAAAGATTACGTAATAATTCGGCCGTTAATATATACTAATCAGGAATATTGCCGCATTGGGAACACACATAGTCTACTATGATCATCTAATTACATATAAGTGACACGTAGAGCCATCTGGGCAGTCGACGAGAGCTTCTGCCAGAACGTGCGCAGCATCCGTCTCAGCCTGCCGTTGGCCAGTAGCCGGTTGTTCTGGAGGAAGAGCAGCACAGAGACAAGAGACACAACGAGCACGACGGTCGATCTGTTGCTAAGAGATTCAAACCGTTTCTTGATTGCTTCGAGGACAGACAGATTGGAAGGTTTATTTGTCCCATCTTTATTGAGGACAATCTCCTTTTCGTGCTGCTCCGCAAGCGAATCCTGCTTTGCTCTTTCCACATCTTTGAAAAGTTGCTCTTTAGCGAGCTCATTAGCACGCTGTTCACGTCTCTTTTGCGCAGCAAGCTCTTTCTTCCTCTCAAGTTCTGCCTTGCGTTTTCTTTCATTCTCTAGCGCATTAACCGACTTTCTCATCTTTTGCAGCATCTCCTCTGGGTTTTTAATGTGCGGGTTGGTCTGGATAAGGTACTCGCTCTCTTCAACCTCCCCAAGCTTGACCAGTAAGTGCGCATGGTACACTTCCAAAAGATCTAAATAACCCTCATATGTTGCATCACTCTCCTGAAATGTTGATGATGCATGCACAAAATAAATGTCGACGCTCTGCCTTAGTTGCAACAGATCGGTCTTGTCATTGTTCATCTTGATCAAAGTAAGAAGGTAGATCAATTTGGGACTGGCTATGAACCCAAGTCCAAACAATGAGTTAAAAAACTCTTGTGATAATAGCTGCTGCTCCATCTCCTCTTTCAACTTCTTCGAAACTTGTTGCTCATCTTTGTTGAGGATCATATCAATGAGGTTGAAATAGAGACTCCACACATTGTCAAACAACTCTTGGTCAATCTTTCCCTGGTTAACAAGACTCAATGATACGTCGGCGAGTTGCTTCGTATGTTGGTAGCTCTCTTCAAACTTCCTGTTGATGAACAACTTGGCACACTTGCGATAGAGACTCCTTGCCGTTTTGCTCTCGTCTGGTACAATCAACGACTGGCTCTTTGATAGCAAAGACGCCACGCTTTGCTCGAGGTCCTCGCTCTCACCATCGCGAGACTCAATATGGTTATTTGTAGATGAACCGTTCATCTTCGGACTGTGATACTCGGTCATCTTCTGCCCTTTCTTCTATTGTTTCAAGACTGAAATATGTTAAGGAAAGCTCAAAGTGAAGTATCAAGTTCCCCCGCGTGGACGCTGACTACGATGTGGTCCGTATCGTTTATATTTGTAACCACGGCAACGTTTGAATCTTTATAGAAGTGAATTAATAGTAAATACAGTATAATACAGTATGATATTGGTTTGTATGGGTCTTGAATGCATCAGTATATCTGTCTCTTTTCTAATAGTGTTGTGGCGATAGCGTTGTGGCTATCACCGGTGTGTTACAGCTAGTGCTACTATTAGAAGATGTTTGATAGAATAGCTTCACGATATTGGTTACTTGATACTTGATACCCTTTTTAGGCCCTAGTATACATATAATCACAAATTCCTGTAAGCATTTAGGCTAAATATAAACATTAACACCAACATCAGTATCAATATCAAAGAGCCAATGTACAATCTAGTATTGACCCATATTACCCCAAATTGGCAAGCACTTATCCTCCTTGAAAGCAAGAAGTATACATTGGCTGACCAGTGCACCTATGATGTCAATCCTCGAGACGAACCCCCAATATTAACTCCCTTTTCAGTTTAAATTGCTCAAACCGTTGGACATTTGAGGTCTCTTGACAATGAGATCTACGAGAAACGTCAAACCTGCATCGAACATGCAAGGGTTCAAGCTAGTTTTTAGTTGTGCAGTAAATCAAGTACTGTTATAACTGGTGTGCTTAGAGTTTACTACAGTTCACTTTACCTTACTCTGCCCTAAGCTGGGAATTCAATTAATCAGAGCTAAGCCTAGCAGTCTATCTATCGGCCTTTGCAGCTGCTGCTAATTAAAGAACGAATGCGCTCCGCTCTTTTTCTTTCCCTTTTTCCATTGGCTGCAGCAATTTGGGGAAAGTTAGAACAGATACCACCAACTTGAAGAGATCCACCAACCACCAATCACCTTTTCCTGCCTTCTCTAAAGTTCTGCCGGGTCGGTTCTATCATACTTATCCGCGCTCTGTCCAAATTGGGAAGGACAAAGCACCGAATCTTCGCGAATCCTCGCGCTTTTTCGCGAACTTCCGCAGCGAACTCTGCGTCGCAGCGCGATGACAAGGGGACTTACCTTCCCGATTAGGAAATCTTTCTGATACGCAGCACTTCTTGTCTCCTCATCTTGCTTCTTCGAGATAAAAGAACCCGCAGCCCATCATCGGCCGGGGAAAAGAGATGCCCTATGATTTATACATATATATAGAAGAGTTCATCCTCCTCTTCTGAAAATTTTTTTGGGACCTCTTTCTTCACCACCGCTCAGCTGTTCTCTCCGTCAGTTACTACGATTAATACCAGCATGGAACGTCTACAGCAGATCGCAGGCCAGGCCACAGCTGCCTTGGCTCCACCTCCACCTCCAGCTCACCCACTCGACCCTCTCTCCCCAGTTGAGATCGCTGCTGTCGTCGATGTCATCAAGAAAAACCACCCGGCCCCAGAGGACGTCTCCTTCAACGTCATCACGTTGAGAGAGCCAACTAAGAAGTCGTTCCTTGCCTGGAAGGAGAAGAACGGCCCTGTCCCACCAAGAATGGCACATGTCGTCATCCTCCAGAAGGGTAAGACTGGTGTCCAGGAAGGTATCGTGGACGTCGGTAACATGTACATCACCGGTTTGACTCATGTTGAAGGTGTCCAGCCTATCTTGACTGTTGAGGACTTGCAATCCACAGAATCTATCATCAGAAGTGACCCAGGTGTCATTGCAGAGTGTGTGAAATCTGGTATCTCTGCTGATGAGATGCACAAGGTCTACTGTGACCCATGGACCATTGGTTACGATGAGAGATGGGGTAACTCCAAGAGACTCCAGCAGGCCATGATGTACTACAGATCCGATGAGAACGATTCTCAGTACTCCCACCCATTCGACTTTGTCCCAATCGTCGACACCGAGGAGAAGAAGGTCATCTTCATTGATATTCCAGATGTCAGAAGACCTCTCTCCAAGCAGCCACACTCCAACTTCTACCCATCCGATGCCGTCAAGAAGTACGGTTACAGAGAGGGCCTCAAGCCAATCAACGTCACCCAGCCAGAAGGTGTTTCTTTCAAGATGACTGGTAACGTTATGGAGTGGAACAACTTTAAGTTCCACATTGGGTTCAACTACAGAGAAGGTATCGTCTTGTCAGACATCACTTTCAACGACCATGGTAATGTCAGACCAATCTTCCACAGAATGTCTCTCTCTGAGATGGTTGTTCCATATGGTGACCCATCTTTCAAGCACTTTAGAAAACATGCCTTGGACATTGGTGAGTACGGTGCTGGTTACATGACAAACCCATTGGCCCTTGGCTGTGACTGTAAAGGTGTCATTCACTACCTTGATGGTCACTTTGTCGACAGATCTGGTGTTCCATTGACCGTCAAGAATGCCGTCTGTATCCACGAAGAGGATGAAGGTATCCTGTTCAAGCACTCCGATTTCAGAGATGACTTTGCTACCACCATCGTCACCAGAGCCACTAGACTCATCATCTCTCAGATCTTCACAGCTGCCAACTACGAGTACTGTATCTACTGGAACTTCCTCCAGGATGGTTCCATCAGATTGGACGTGAAGTTGACCGGTATCCTGAACACATATGTCTTGAACCCTGGTGAAAAGTCAGACCCATGGGGAACTCAGGTCTACCCACAGGTGAATGCACACAACCACCAGCACTTGTTCGCCTTGAGAATCGACCCACGTGTCGACGGTGACAACAACAGTGTTGTCCAGGCTGATGCCGTTTCTGCAGATGCTCCTCTCGGATCTGTCGAGAACCCATACGGTAACGCTTGGAGAGGTCAAGGTACCGTCTTCAAGACTGTTGCTGACTCTTTGAAGTCTACTGCAAACGCTGAGACATCAAGAACTTGGGATATCATCAACCCAAGCTCCATCAACCCATACTCTGGTAAGCCAGCTTCTTACAAAATTGTCTCTGGTCAGACTGCTGTGATGTTGGCCAAAGAGAACTCTATCCCAGCCAAGAGAGCACCATGGGCCAAGAACACCATCTCCGTTGTCAAGTACGACGAGGACAGAATCTATCCATCTGGTATGTTTGTTCCACAGTGTTCTGGTGAGGGACAACACGGTATCAAGAAGTGGATTGGTGACGGTACAGACTCCATTGAGAACACAGACGTCATTGTTTACCACACGTTTGGTATTTCTCACATTCCAGCACCTGAGGACTTCCCACTGATGCCTTCTGAACCAATCTCATTGCTCATGAGACCAAGAAACTTCTTCACCCAGAACCCAGCTTTGGATATCCCACCATCTTATGCTTGTACCACTACAGAGGCTAGAGCAAAGCACGGTTCAGAGAAGGTTTCCAGACTCGACAAGGTTTCGAGACTAGCTTTCTCTAACACTGATGCTTGTTGCAAGAAGTGAGACGAGGGTAGGAGGATTTATTGGGACTTGTATATCTTTTTTATCCCTGATATCAGATTAATATTTGTACATGTAGCTTACTATTGGAAGCACTGGTTTGTAGTACACTTCTTGTTTGAAGTATTCATAGATAACAACTGAGTAGTAGTATGTGAGTGTATGATTTTGGCTTCGAATTCTATGGTGATGGTGACCAACTGTAAATTTTATTAACCTGTATTGCGGATCATCTTAACTTATACATATGTACTATATTGATAATTCACCTATGAATATTCAGTATTCTCTGTTCCTTTTACCTACCCTAAGCTTGACTCTTGTCTTTTTGAAGTCATATACTCCCTTTTTCCACAACTCTTTTGCTTGTAACTCTAGCTTATTGGGGACTGGTTCCAGTATACAAATGTTCTTCTCAGATGTTTCCTCAAATTCATTGTCTCTGATTAATTTCCTGAGGTCATCTTGGATGTTTATGCCCTCTGAGACAATCTCACAGTATCCAGTAAGACAAAGGTTGCACAAGTCAACAAACTGCGGTTGCAAAAAAAGAGAGGAAAATCTAATGCAAAGGGGTGGATATTGCTGTCTTTCTTTCTCATTTGAAGGAAACCGAGTGCAATCAATTCTCAACTGATCGAGGTAATGGTAGTGGTATCGACTCAGAAGACCATTCAAGTTCAAGCCAAACCCATGTGTCTGGATAGTTACATCTGTGAGAAACTCTCCTTGATTTCTTCCCAACCTTGGAACAACAGCATCCGATAGAAGAGTTTCAAACCTAAAGTGCATCAACGCTGAGGTACCAAGAAATCGAATAACAGATGAAAACTTGTCAGTTCGATCTTGAAAGTTCGTTTGCTTCCAGACAAGCTCCAAACATTCGTTAAAATGGAGTTTCCTGAGAATACAGTCATGACCTCCAATAATATGAATCGTGGAGAAATACCGTGTAAACTGCAAATTACATGACATGATGGTCTCCGTGCTCGATGGATGTTGTGGTAGAGGGGTAGTGCGTGTTTGGTTCTCTGCATCCACGTTAATCAATCGGAAGGCAACTGGATCGCAGTGTAGACCCTCTCCAGTGTTTCCGTTGCGTTCACCAACATGTACTTTACGTATTAGCGGAAATTCTTCATAATAATAAATGCAAAAGTGGCGTAGATATGGAGCTTTGATGTTGGATAGAATAGGACGGCTTTTGTCTTTCCTCCTTCCCGCACCGCCAAATAGGACAGTAAGCCTCTCAAGGTTGGGTAGTTTCAAGTTTTTGATCTCATTGACATACTGAATTTTCAGTTCCCTAAATTTCACTAGAAGATTTTGTGGATTTTGTAAGTTGATATATCTTCTTGGTATGTTGTTCCATGGTGGCCCAAACACCACTTCGGGGGCATCAATGCTAACTGACCCCACAACAAAGTTAGCCGCACCAGACTGTGCAATACCATCGGTTGTCAAACTTGTACGAACATTAAAAGACCATGATGCCCGAAATACAATTGAATATTTATCCAAGAAGGGATGGACTTTTGAAGGGTAGTATTCTTTAGGGGTTTTCCAAACCTTGGTTATCTGTCTCTGATACTCGTCAACGAACTCGTAGATTTTGATCAACGGACGTTTCCTTTTGAAGTGTTTTATAGGATTAAACTCTTCTAGTTTGACAGTATCCAAGTTGAGCCCATCAAAGAATGCCAATGACTCCGATTTGTTGGCCGAGTCGGTAATGATAAGGAAGAGTTCTCGAAGCTCCTGATTGTACGCCTCAATCAATGACCTGAGGGAGTGTATGTCCAAAAGAATAATGACGTTTCGGATGACTTCTGTTGGTAAAGCAGCGAAATAGTTAGGTTTTGAGACAGTGAAGGTTCTAGTTCTATAAGCCTTTGATATCCTTTTGGCGCACATGATGTCAATGCCAAATACCTTATATGCAGGTAAAATGTGCCTTCGGCTAATATTCTGCTGGGGAATTGAACAATTGTATTTTTTTATCTGAGTATTTGTGCTCTCTGTGCTTTCTGTGTTAGTGCTCCTACTTTCTATTCGAACTGAGTGCTTACTGTGCAATGAGAACAATGCATGTCATATTAACGCGAAGACGCCATCAACAGATAATTTATGTATTCGATATTCAGGGATTGATATCATCCGAATTATATTCGTAGTATTGAATATTACTATATTGGTTATTTTAAGTGTATTGCCAATTGAAGTTCAGCTACATGGTGCTTTTTGAAGCCCTATAGGATGACAGGACGGCTGAAATTCCCATTTTTGCTCATTTTTTCTACGTAGTTTTATCGTTTTTCAGTTTACTGCAAGATACTTAGGACTAATGAGGCCATTTTAAAAAGACTTCAACCCTTTCGGGCAGTGATTTTAAGGTTTTATTATTCTTCAAGAATTCGTTCTTTGCTTGATATTACAGGAGATGTGTCTTTCTTTCTCACGTGACAAGAGTGATTATTGCATGTGTGATAATCAGTGATTACACTTCAGAAGGAGTGAACCACTTTGGGGAAGAGGTGTCGATCAAATCTTTGAAGGCTTAGATAGCTTGATTTCTTATTTGTCACTTTTGATATACAAGAGATGACTTCTCCAGTTTTCTTACTCTGTCAGGAGAAGAATCTTCATCGTTATCGGTTTTGCAAAATTATGTACTCTCAACCAAGTAGTACTCTATTAAAGTGTCTTTGGATAAATCAGACTGGAAAGAATAATTCCCAAGAGGAGCACGATTCTAAAGTGCCGAAGAGGGGGTGGTCTATCGTAATGGCAAGGAGGAAAGACAACAGAACTCGAAATACAAAAATAGAAATGCAGTTTGAAATACTAGGATAACACATTAAAGGAAATAATAAACAACAGGAAAAGTAACGGCCTGTGTAGCTTTATCTTAGAGAGATGGGAAAGAGAAAGAAGTATGCAAGATCATGTGGGGCAGACAATTGCGCGTCTTTGGGCACAGGTGGACGCGTTCTTCTCTATCTGATGATTGATCACAGTATTCTCAAATTTCTCTTTTCAAGTGACGTAATTGGTTTCCTATATTGATGTTTACTGGCAGAATTCCTCGGCTTTTTGAGATAAAAAGAACTATTGGAAAAAGTGCGCATATGCCTTCGTTTGTTAGATCAATTAAGGATTCTTACTCACTCCTTTTAAGGACAAAAAGGTTAAAAAGGGATTTCCCGAAAAAAGATACTTCCTTGTGTGTAATATCTCACCAGGCACTTCTTCTACACCACAAATTTCTATTATATTCATATACACAAGATATTTTGTCCTCAAGAGTTCAGTACCCGAATTAATACCCATCCATTGCACATCCAAACACCACCTGGACATACTGTGGGTTAACCGTTTGGACATTCGGGCTTCGGGCCTTCGGGCGCCCAACTCACGCCCGACGCCCGACGCCCGACGCCCGACGCCCGACGCCCGACAGTAGGGCGTAAAGTGGCCCACCTCGCGAATCTGGCCCGAATCCCGAATGCCGACGTCGTACATCTAGACTAGCAGAGGCAGTGATTGTTATACTACATCTAGGTTGCAAGACTCTAAACAACTAATATTTGTCTCAAAACTACTAAACCATTGACACGAAATATGAAGCTTTATTAGTTCACCTATATATCTTCACTGCAGCCTATTCTTCGTGCCAATCTTGCGTTTGTCCCTGAACTTTTTGAAGTCATGAACTCCCTCCCTCCACAATTCTTTTGCCAGGAGCTCTTTCTTACTATGAACACTCGGTTATGTAAGCACGAAATACTGACCTTAGTAATACAATGCCTCCCTGTGGAAACAGTGAAAAAATAGTATAAACAACTATAAAGTACAAGGTTGGAGAATAAAGAGCATAGAATCATTCTTATAGTATAGAAATGTCGGAATAAAGGATGTCTTCAGATATCACGCAACAATATCCTTGTGGACGTAAGAATGCTTGCCGTTTCGTATTACGGATCGCGGATCGCCCACTGATCTATCGCTCTATCGTATCGATCGACAATTACTATATCGAGCTTGTTAGCCACTGACAATGCACTAGCAAGAATGAACAAGTGAACAAGTGTTGAAGTGTAAGTTATGTACCTGAAACGAGCAAACGGATGCGGGTGCTTCCTTTTATTGGAGAAAAGGGTGTCTCGTTATGCTTGTGTCGTCGAGAACCCTGAAGTATTCTTAGTAATCATGTAGCCTTAGCCATACGTGTAACAGATTCTGTATCAAGGGTTGAACGATCAGATACGTTAGAATATTCAAATACTTATCATATACTGTTAATCTACCAAAAGCCATCAACTAACTCCTATTCCTCGTACCTATTCTGAACCTTTCTCTTATCCTCTTGAAGTCCTGAACTCCCTTTCTCCACAATTCCTTTTCCTGAAAATCTTTTTTATTGAAAACAGGTTCCAGTAGACAAATGTTCTCTTGCCTTGTGTTGCGAATTTCATTATCGGTGATTAGTTTTCTGAGGTCATCTTGAATGGTTACGCTTTCTGAGACAATCTCGCAATATCCCGTCAGACAAAGATGTAACAAGCCAACAAACTGTGGTTGCAAAACAAGAGAGCAAAACTCAATAGGAAGTGGTGGGTAGCATTTTCTCTCTTCCTCATTTGAAGGAAATCCAGAGCAATCAATTCTCAGCCGTCTTAAGTAATGAAAGTGGAATCGACTCAGCAGACCGTTCAAGTCCAACCCAAGCCCATGTGTCTGAATATGGACAGCTCTGAGGCACTCTCCTTGGTTTTTACCCAACTGCGGGACAACTGCATCTGACAAGAGAGTTTCAAAACTAAAGTACCGCATATGTGAGACTTCGATAAACCTAATTTCGGAAGAAAACTTGTCAGTTCGACGTTGTCGATTTGTCTGCCTCCACACAAACTCAAAACATTTTCTGAAGTCGAGTTTCCTGACGATACAGTCATGACCCCCAATGATATGAATAGCGGTGAAATACTGTGTAAATTTGAAATCAGATGACATAATCGTTTCTGTGCTTGATGGATGCTGTGGCAGCGGTGTAGTGCGTGCTTGGTTCGCTGCATCTATATTAACCAAGCAGAAAGCAGCCGGATCCATATGTAGACCTAAGTCAGAGCTGTTGTTGCTTTCTCCCACCTGTAGTCGGCGTATTAGAGGAAACTCGTCATAATAGTAAACGCAGAAGTAGCGCAGCTTCGGAGCTTTGATGTTGGAGAGCATAGGGCTGTTATTGTCTCTCGACACACCTGCACTTCCAAACAAAACAGTCAGTCTCTCAAGTTCATCGAGGTTCAAGTTCTTGACCTCACTGATATATTGGATTCTCAGCTCCTTAATATTTACAAGAAAGTCTTGTGGATCCCGCAAGTTGCTAAATCGTCTCGGTATGTTATTCCATGGTGGCCCAAACACCACTTCGGGGGCATCAATGCAAACCGATCCCACAACAAAGTTGGCTACACCAGACTGTGCAATACCATCGGTTGTCAAACTTTTAGAATGATTGAAAGGCCATGATGCACGGAATACAAAGGAGTATTTATCCAGGAAGGGGTGGACTTTTGAAGGATAGTATTCTTTAGGGGTTTTCCATACCTTGGTCATTTGTCTCTGATATTCGTCAACAAACTCGTAGAGTTTGATCAGTGGTCGTTTCCGATCTGAGTATTTGACAGGATCAAAGTCTTCTAGTTTTACAACATCCAAGTTAAGCCCGTGGAAGAATGCTAATGGCTCCGATTTGTCCATTGAGTCGGTAATGATAAGGAATAGTCCCCGCAGTTCGTGGTTGTATGTCTCAATCAGTGTCCGAAGGGAGTGCATATCCAAATGAATGATGACATCCCGGATGACTTCTGTTGGTAGAGCAGTGAAATAGTTAGGCTTTGAGACAGAGAAAGCTCTCGTTTCGGTATGCTTATAAGCCTTCGATACCCGTTTGGCACACATGATGTAAATACCAAAGCCCTGATTGACATTTGAAAAGATAACTCTGCAAATATTCTTCTGGTAATTGAACCATAATATACTTGATGCGAGTGAGACTTATTTTTTCTGTCCTAATGTTCCAACTGCCTTCCAAACTGAGCATTTTCTGTTCGGGGAGAACAATAGAACACTAAATGTCACAAGCTGATTTTATTACGTGTAAGCCCAATACATACCATAAAAGTGCCTAAACCAAAGTAATCGAGTATTGGAACCAGAGAGCAAAGGTAAGGTTAATTCCTATACCTTATTATTAACAAATGAAATCCAATTCTATAGGTCTTTATTGAGAACACTGCTTGAGAAACATCATGCGTTAAACAACAAAATTTCTCAACCAAACCAAGATATAGATAATCTGTCCCAGCTAATCAGAAAAGGCCCATTGTTTCAGTGGAAATGGTATTTGATTAATATGGCATGTATTCTAGGGTATAGATAGGTAAGACAGAAAGAAGAGTAGAGAAAATGATTTATAACTTATAAGACATAGAGACATCTCCTCACTGAGAGCCTTAGCCAGCGGACGGCTGAATTAGTCTCCGGGTCTAAAATAGCCTATTTCAGATTGAAAGCTATATGCTGCTTTAATTCATGACAAATCTGCGTCCTTATCAAAAGATCAGGGACCAAAAATGCTACAATATTATAATACATATGATATACTATTAATTTACCTATAGCAATCCCCTAACTCCTATTCATTCCGTCTCTCTTGTACTTGTCTCTTACCTTCTTGAAGTCATGAACTCCCTTTCTCCATATCTCCTTTGCCTCAAACTCTTTCTGATTAGGCACTGGTTCCAATATACAAATATTCTTTTGTAATGGCTTGAAAAATTCGTTGTCAGTGGTTATTTTTCTCAGGTCATCTTCGATATTCATGCTCTCTGAGGCAATCTCACAGTAGCCTGTAAGACAAAGGTCGTGCAAGAGAACGAACTGTGCTTGCAAAATAAGGGAAGAGAATGTTGTTCCGTGGGACCATGATCTGTTGTCTGAAGAATATGATGGTCTGTTCATTTCTAACGGTCCAGGTGATCCATCTAGCATGGACAATGTTGTTCCCCAACTGACCAAAATTGTTGAATCTAAGAAGACTCCAATCTTTGGTATCTGCTACAAGCCAGTAAATACCCAGAGTCTCCCTTCAACAATAAAATGGAAGGTGATCTGACGTGTCAGTGCAGCAACAGCCCTACCGACAGCAAATGCCGGTGCGTTCTCCATCGTCACCTGCGTTCTAGATGCGCTTGGTGGTCTCTTGCAAAGCCTCCTTCTGCTCTGCCTAAAGATGCCCAACTTCCAACCTTCCCTGTTTCATCCCATGCGGCGTGGAGTGTGTGCTCGGGTAGTATAAATAGATGGCACACCCCGTGGCCAAAGCGCTTGCCACTCTTCATTAGCACCCCCTCCCCCCCTATAGGCTCAATTGATCCGTAAGCAAACATGTCTGCTAACGATTACTATTCTTCGAACGACTCTGGTGAGAATTACGTTCCTCCAGCATCCGAGGGTGGTGAGCAGCAGAACACCTCTGGCGACAGAGGTATCTTCACTGAGCTTGCCGGTGCCGCTGCCGGTGGGTTCGCCGGCTCCAAGCTCGGGGGCAACCACTCAACACTTGGTGGTATTGTCGGTGCCATTGGTGGTGCCGTTGCCGCTGATAAGATCGAGGACAAGTACGATGAGCACAAGGTGCACCAGCAACAGCAGCAGCAATACCAGCAGCAGAACCAGTTCGGCTCCAGAGGTGAATTCGGTGGTCAGCAAGGCGGCCAGGGTGAGTTTGGTGGTCGCCACCATGGTCACCATGGCGGTCCAGGCGTTCCAGGTGGTCCAGGTGGATTTGGTGATCCGGCAGATCCACAGGGCGGCTATGGCGGTCCACAGGGAGGCTATGGCGGTCCACAAGGTGGATACGGTGGTCCGCAAGGAGGATTCGGCGGTCAGCAGGGAGCTTACAATGGTAAACAGGGAGGTTACAATGGACAACAGGGAGGTTACCAAGGTCAACAGGGTGGTAGATGGTAATCGTTGCATCTTGGTCAAGCTTTGAAATTTTTGTAATTGACTGGATTAATACAATGGTAACGAAAAAAGGATTGATCTAAGATACGAATTAAATCGTGCATAAAAAAAAGAAAAAAAGCCTCGTCGCGACTCGCGAACCTAAAGTTCGCAACCTGTATCAGGATCGATACAGTGCGCGATCCCTGCAACATGAAACGGCAACAACTTCTTACACACGGATATCGTTGCGTGACTTTCCAATCATCCTTCTTTCCGATGTTTTCCATACTATAAGAATGATAGTATGCTCTTTATTTCCTTACTTTTACTTTATAGTTATACTATAAGAGATTATTCCGGTTGAAGCCGTTTCGTATTACGGATCGCGGATCGCCCACTGTATCGCGATCGACAATTATATCGAGCTTGTTAGCCTACCTATGCTTGTATCGTCGAGAACCCTGAAGTATTCTTAGTAATCATGTAGCCTTAGCCATACGTGTAACAGATTCTGTATCAAGGGTTGCACGATCAGATACGTTAGAATATTCAAATACTTATCATATACTGTTAATCTACCAAAAGCCATCAACTAACTCCTATTCCTCGTACCTACTCTGAACCTTTCTCTTATCCTCTTGAAGTCCTGAACTCCCCTTCTCCACAATTCCTTTTCCTGAAAATCTTTTTTATTGAAAACAGGTTCCAGTAGACAAATGTTCTCTTGCCTTGTGTTGCGAATTTCATTATCGGTGATTAGTTTTCTGAGGTCATCTTGAATGGTTACGCTTTCTGAGACAATCTCGCAATATCCCATCAGACAAAGATGTAACAAGCCAACAAACTGTGGTTGCAAAACAAGAGAGCAAAACTCAATACGAAGTGGTGGGTAGCATTTTCTCTCTTCCTTAGTTGAAGGAAATCCTGAGCAATTAATTCTCAGCCGCCGTAGGTAATGAAAATGGAATAAACTCAGTAGACCATTCAAGTCCAACCCAAGCCCATGTGTCTGGATAAACATAGCTCTAATGAACTCACCGCGGTTTCTTCCCAACTGTGGAACAACTGCATCCGACAAAAGGGTCTCAAAACTAAAGAAACGCAAATATGAGGCATCGATAAACTTGACCTCCGACGAGAACTTGTCGGTTCGGTCTTGTCTGTTGGTCTGTCTCCACACAAACTCACAACATTCGCTGAAGTCGAGTTTTCTGATAATACAGTCATGACCCCCAGTAATATGAATAGCGGTAAAATACTGTGTAAATTTGAAATCAGATGACATGATCGTTTCTGTGCTTGATGGATGCTGTGGTAGCGGTGTAGTGCGTGCTTGATTCACCGCATCTACGTTAATCAAACGAAATGCAACCGGATCCTTGTGTAGACCCATTCCAGTGTTTCCATTGCTTTCACCAACATGCACCTTACGTATTAGCGGAAACTCGTCATAATAGTAAACGCAGAAGAAGCGCAGCTTTGGAGCTTTGATGTTGGAGAGCATAGGACTGCCATTGTCTCTCGACCCACCTGCACCCCCAAATAGAACAGTCAGTCTCTCAAGTTGATCGAGGTTCAAGTTCTTGACCTCACTGATATATTGGATTCTCAGCTCCGTAACATTTTTTAGAAAGTCTTGTGGGTCCTGCAAGTTGCTAAATCGTCTCGGTATCTTATTCCATGGTGGCCCAAACACGACTTCGGGGGCATCAATGCTAACCGACCCCACAACAAAGTTAGCCACTCCGGACTGTGCAATACCATCGGTCGTCAGACTTTTAGAATGATTGAAAGGCCATGATGCACGGAATACAAAAGAGTATTTATCCAGGAAGGGGTGTACTTTTGAAGGGTAGTATTCTTCAGGCTTCTTCCATACCTTGGTCATTTGCCTCTGGTATTCGTCAACGAATTCGTAGAGTTTGATCAGTGGCCGTTTCCGCTCCGAGTATTTGACAGGATTAAAGTCCTCTAGTTTGACAACATCCAAGTTGAGTCCATGAAAGAATGCCAATGGCTCCAATTTGTCCATTGAGTCTGTAATAACAAGGAAAAGCCCCCGGAGCTCCGGGTTGTATGTCTCAATCAGTGCACGAAGGGAGTGCATATCCAAATGAATGATGACATTCCGGATGACTTCAGTTGGTAGAGCAGTGAAATAGTTAGGCTTTGAGACAGAGAAAGTTTTAGGTCTGGTATGCTTGTAAGCCTTCGATACCCGTTTGGCACACATCATGTAAATACCAAATACCAGATTGACATTTGAAAAGATAACTCTGGAAATATTCTTCTGGTAATTGAACCATAATATACTTGATGCGAGTGAGACTTATTTTTTCTGTCCTAATGTTCCAACTGCCTTCCAAACTGAGCATTTTCTGTTCGGGGAGAACAATAGAACACTAGATGTCACAAGCTGATTTTATTACGTGTAAGCCCAATACATACCATAATAGTGCGTAAACCAAAGTAATCGAGTATTGGAACCAGAGAGCAAAGGTAAGGTTAATTCCTATACCTTATTATTAACAAATGAAATCCAATTCTATAGGTCTTTATTGAGAACACAGCTTGAGGAACATCATGCGCTAAACAACAAAATTTCTCAACCAAACCAAGATATAGATAATCTGTCCCAGCTAATCAGAAAAGGCCCATTGTTTCAGTGGAAATGGTATTTGATTAATATGGCATGGATTCTAGGGTATAGATAGGTAAGACAGAAAGAAGAGTAGAGAAAATGATTTATAACTTATAAGACATAGAGACATCTCCTCACTGAGAGCTTTAGCCAGCGGACGGCTGAATCAGTCTCCGCGTCTAAAATAGCCTATTTCAGATTGAAAGCTATATGCTGCTTTAATTCATGACAAATCTGCGTCCTTATCAAAAGCTCAGGGACCAAAAATGCTACAATATTATAATACATATGATATACTATTGATTTACCTATAACAATCCCCTAACTCCTATTCATTCCGTCTCTCTTGTACTTGTCTCTTACCTTCTTGAAGTCATGAACTCCCTTTCTCCATATCTCCTTTGCCTCAAACTCTTTCTGATTAGGCACTGGTTCCAATATACAAATATTCTTTTGTAATGGCTTGAAAAATTCGTTGTCAGTGGTTATTTTTCTCAGGTCATCTTCGATATTCATGCTCTCTGAGGCAATCTCACAGTAGCCCGTAAGACAAAGATCGTGCAAGAGAACGAACTGTGCTTGCAAAATAAGGGAAGAGAATTCAATGAGAAGCGGCCGGTAACGCTTTTTTTCTTTTTCATTTGAAGGAAACCCAGAGCAATCAATTTTGAGCCGTCTGAGGTAAGGAAAGTGGAATCGACTCAGCAGACCGTTCAAGTTCAACCCAAGCCCATGGGTTTGGATATGGACGGCCCTGAGGCACTCTCCTTGGTTTTTTCCCAGCTGTGGAACAACTGCATCGGACAAGAGAGTTTCAAAACTAAAGTACCGCATATGTGCGACTTCGATAAACCTAATTTGGGAGGAAATCTTGTCAGTTCGACGTTGTCGATTCGTCTGCCTCCACACAAATTCATAACATTTACTGAAGTTCAGTTTCCTGATAATACAGTCATGGCCCCCAATAATATGAATGGCAGTAAAATACTGTGTGAAATTGAAATCAGATGATATGATGGTCTCCGTGCTCGATGGATGCTCTGGTAACGGTGCAGTGCGCGCTTGGTTCATTGCGTCCACGTTAATCAAGCGGAAAGCCGCGGGATCCCTATGTAAACCCAAGTCAGAGCTATTGTTACTTTTCCCCACCTGGAGTCGACGTATTAGTGGAAACTCATCATAATAGTAAACACAGAAGTAGCGCAGCTTTGGAGCCTTGATGTTGGAGAGCATAGGACCCCCATTGTTTCTCGACTCACCTGCACTTCCAAACAAAACAGTCAGTCTCTCAAGTTCATCGAGGTTCAAGTTCTTGACCTCATTGACATATTGGATTCTCAGCTCCGTAACATTTTTTAGAAAGTCTTGTGGGTCCTGCAAGTTGCTAAATCGTCTCGGTATGTTATTCCATGGTGGCCCAAACACGACTTCGGGGGCATCAATGCTAACCGACCCCACAACAAAGTTAGCCACTCCGGACTGTGCAATACCATCGGTCGTCAGACTTTTAGAATGATTGAAAGGCCATGATGCACGGAATACAAAAGAGTATTTATCCAGGAAGGGGTGTACTTTTGAAGGGTAGTATTCTTCAGGCTTCTTCCATACCTTGGTCATTTGCCTCTGGTATTCGTCAACGAATTCGTAGAGTTTGATCAGTGGCCGTTTCCGCTCCGAGTATTTGACAGGATTAAAGTCCTCTAGTTTGACAACATCCAAGTTGAGTCCATGAAAGAATGCCAATGGCTCCGATTTGAGTCGGTAATGATAAGGAATAGTCCCCGCAGTTCGTGGTTGTATGTCTCAATCAGTGTCCGAAGGGAGTGCATATCCAAATGAATGATGACATCCCGGATGACTTCCGTTGGTAGAGCAGTGAAATAGTTGGGCTTTGAGACAGCGAAAGCTCTCGTTCCGGTATGCTTATAAGCCTTCGACACCCGTTTGGCACACATGGCGTGGATGATAAAGATTTGGTTGACATCCAAATAAAAATCTTGCAACTATTGTTTTGGATAACGAACCATTATATATTTGATGCCAGTGAGCCTTACCTGTTTTCTGTCCTAATGATCTAACTGCCTTCCTAAATGAGCGTTTTCTGTTCTGTGAGAACAATACATGTCACCAGAGTGAGATGACGTCATTGCAACACAGATCATCTTCTTTGACATTCATTCAAGCGTTAAAGAAGGCAGTGGAATCAGATTGTTAGCATTGTTATGCATTGTATCTTGTTAGATGACTCCACTGATCTCTAGTGATGATGTCCTGGCAGGATGTGCTGGCATTCTTTATTGGAGTATCTCAACGCATCAGCCTACATCAAATCTGTGAAGTATAGCACATGCTTAGCATGCAGGTAATTGATCATAAAGCATTTGAGTAACACATTAAATAATAGATTAAACTAAATCTATCAATAGCACTTCAATAAAGACCCTAGAGCTTCATATTAGGTGATCCAGTTGTGCAACCTAAGGCTGCTTGCCGTTGCAGACCTGTAGACCACATACTAACCAGATTCGTGATACTTACACTCAATGGACGCTAACATAATGGATGTACCGCCATTGCGGTTCATTTATCTTTATCTTAGGAATGCTTCCCGTTACCCTAGCAATGCTTGAAAGTACAAACGGAAACCTGTAAGGCGTCGGCCCCGCTGTTTACTTTTCCTAGGTCGACCTGCACATGAAGGTGACACAAAAACGGCACACACCAAATAACCAAATTCTGCTCCGCTACTCTTACTCTCTTTCACCAACTTCCTTTGGTAGATCACGCTAATAATATCTCCTCAGACTTTACTGAGCACGAAATTGCTAGATACTACCCATCTTGTGCATTCCTGCTCCACTGTCAGCGGAGACTACAACAACAATCACACCGATCTCCAACAACTTTTCTCGTATCTTCACGAGCTTTTCTGGTATCTTCACAAGCTTTCTGGTATCTTTACAGGCCTCTCTGGTACCTTCAGATACTTTCCTCATCTTCCATCTCTCAAGAATCTACAAGCCGGCCTCGTTTGACTTCTTGAACATGGCTAAGGGTTTTGCAAACTGTGCAAAGACACAGAACCGCTCAGGTGGGCTGCAGAGACAGGGAAATCATCAACCACAGGAATCTCAGAAGCCATGTCCTAAGGGAAAGCTGGAGAAGCTCCTGCAGCAAAAGGCATACAAAGAGAAACGGAAGGAGAAGATTGCTGCACGCTCTATCGTGAATGATCTTATAAACTACTGCTCACAGGCAAAGCCTGGTTCCAAAGCTGCTAAGGAAGAGCAAAAAAGGATCAATAAAGTGAAGAGAAACTTGGCCAATATGGCTGTCCAGAATCTGCCAGCCGAGATTAATCCAGAGGTCAATGTTAGAGACATCGATCAGCCAAACTTTATGGATATGGCCCCGCATGCGGAGAACGATGTGGATCAAGACCAGCATGAGGACGAGAACGAAGGTGTGGTAACTAGAGCAAGACGCGGTGAGAATAAGGCCGGAAGGGGATCTTCTCACCAAAATCGCAGTTCTCGCAAGAACCGCAAAACCTGCAAACTGGCCAGAAGAATGATCATACATCCTGAGGACTACTCGGATGGTAACTGATTGTTCTCTGTTACCACTACTGCCTGGACATTTTAATTTCTAATCTTTTATCAGTTCATTGACAATGAAACACTGTTGGGTCGTTGTTATACTTCCATTGCCAATGAACAGGACTAATGGACCCTTTTTTATATTTTCAGACAATGATATTACAATTTTCACTTTAGTTTTAAGCAGTAGCAAGTCGTCATTTTTTTGATATTTAAAGCGACGAGGTTCTTTATCCTTTGTAGCTTCTCATACGATCTGTTAGACAACCTACCACACTAGTGTTTCTTATCCCAGAGATATCACACGGTATTGGTGAAAGTGATATTTAATTAATAGAACAAATCCTGCGTATAATCCAGAGAATAAATAGGCAAAAAAGAAAGAGGTGTAGACAAAAGAAAAAACGATTTATAAGACCATACATCTTGCTCCGCGATTTTTAGCCGACGGAGGACTGGAGGCTGGAGGCTGGAGGGCTCATGAAGTCTCCGCGCCTACTTCGGACCTAAAGATATTACTACCTGTGGTGGTAACCAGGCTGCATGTATCAAAGATTTAATAACGGAAATGATGAATATTCAAATAAATGTACGATATACTATTAAGTTACCTATACAATCCATTACCTATTCGTTCCACCTATCTTGTGCTTGTCTCTTGCCTTCTTGAAGTCATTAACTCCCTTCCTCCACAGTTCCTTTGCCTGAAACTCTCTCTTACTAAGAGCCTGCTCCAATATAAAAATGTTTTTTATCAGTGGTTTGATATAAAATTCATTGTCAGTGATTAGTTTTCTCAGGTCATCTTGGATGGTTAGGCTCTCTGAGGAAATCTTGTAGTAGCCTGTAAGACAAAGATGTGACAATACAACGAATTGTGCTTGCAAAATAAGGGAGGAAAAACTAACGAGAAGCGGTGGGTGACGTTTTCTTTCTTTCTCATTTGAAGGAAACCCAGAACAATCAATTCTAAGACGTCTGAGGTAAGGAAAATGAAATCGGCTTAGCAGACCGTTCAAGTCTAACCCCAAACCATGTGTCTGGATATGGGCAGCTGTGAGGCACTCTCCTTGGTTTTTTCCCAACTGTGGAACAACTGCAACCGACAAAAGGGTCTCAAAACTAAAGAAACGCAAATATGAGGCATCGATAAACTTGACCTCCGACGAGAACTTGTCGGTTCGGTCTTGTCTGTTGGTCTGTCTCCACACAAACTCACAACATTCGCTGAAGTCGAGTTTTCTGATAATACAGTCATGACCCCCAGTAATATGAATAGCGGTAAAATACTGTGTAAATTTGAAATCAGATGACATGATCGTTTCTGTGCTTGATGGATGCTGTGGTAGCGGTGTAGTGCGTGCTTGATTCACCGCATCTACGCTAATCAAACGAAATGCAACCGGATCCTTGTGTAGACCCATTCCAGTGTTTCCATTGCTTTCACCAACATGCACCTTACGTATTAGCGGAAACTCGTCATAATAGTAAACGCAGAAGTAGCGCAGCTTTGGAGCTTTGATGTTGGAGAGCATAGGACTGCCATTGTCTCTCGACCCACCTGCACCCCCAAATAGAACAGTCAGTCTCTCGAGTTGATTGAGGTTCAAGTTCTTGACCTCATTGACATATTGGATTCGTAGCGCCTTGAAATTTACAAGAAAGTCTTGTGGATCCCGCAAGTTGCTAAATCGTCTCGGTATGTTATTCCATGGTGGCCCAAACACCACTTCGGGGGCATCAATGCTAACGGACCCCACAACAAAGTTAGCCACACCAGACTGTGCAATACCATCGGTTGTCAAACTTTTAGAATGATTGAATGCCCATGATGCACGGAATACAAAGGAGTATTTATCCAGGAAGGGGTGGACTTTTGAAGGATAGTATTCTTCAGGCTTCTTCCATACCTTGGTCATTTGTCTCTGGTATTCGTCAACGAATTCGTAGAGTTTGATCAGTGGCCGTTTCCGCTCCGAGTATTTGACAGGATTAAAGTCCTCTAGTTTGACAACATCCAAGTTGAGTCCATGAAAGAATGCCAATGGCTCCGATTTGTCCATTGAGTCGGTAATAACAAGGAAGAGCCCCCGGAGCTCCGGGTTGTATGTCTCAATCAGTGCACGAAGGGAGGGCATATCCAAATGAATGATGACATCCCGGATGACTTCTGTTGGTAGAGCAGTGAAATAGTTAGGCTTTGAAGCAGCGAAAGCTCTCGTTCCGGTATGCTTATAAGCCTTCGACAACCGTTTGGCGCACATGATGTGGATGAGAAGAACATTTGATTGACACCCAAATAAAAATCTTGCAACTACTGTTTTGGATAACGAACCATTATATATTTGATGCGAGTGAGCCTTACGTGCTTTCTGTCCTAATGATCTAACTGCCTTCCTAATTCCTAACTGAGAATTTTCTGTTCGGTGAGAACAATACATGTCAGCAGAGTGCGATAACGTCATCGCATGAGAGTTTATCTTCTTTGACTGATGTGGATCAAGAGCACCATGTGGACGAGAACAAAGTTGTGGTAACTGGAGCAATACAGGCTGACTTTGGCCAGAGCAAGACCAAAAAGGGATCTCCTATCTCCTCACTCAAATCGCTATTCTCGCAAAAATCGCAAATCCTGCGAACTGGCCAGAAGAATGATCATACGTCCTGAGGACTACTTGGATGGTTACTGATTGTTCTCTGTTGCCACTACTGTTTTTGGTCGTTTTTTCTCTGTGTGGTTTTTACCTTCTATCAGTTCATTGATATTGAATAGGACTTACGGGTCTTTTGACTTGCACTTTAAATGATACTACAATTTTGATTCTAGTTTTAAATAGTAGCAGTTTCCTGTTAAAGCGACGAGATTATCTGCCCCTTGTGGCTTCTCATATGATCTGTTGGTTGACCTACCACAATAGTGCTTCTTATACCAAAGTAACCAGATGTTGCTTTATTAAAGAGATCAAATGAAATCAAATTCTTTAGGTATTCATTTGGACCACTCCGCGTGAAATGACAAGATTACTCACAGAACCAAGATATACACAATCTGTTCGTGGTAACCAGAGATGGTCCATGGCTCTGGTGGAAGTGATACTTAATCAATACAGCAAAACGGGCATAGATTCCAGAACATAAATCGGTCAAAAAGATAAACAGACAAAATGACTTATTTCCCCCGAGATTTTTAGCCGACGGAAGGCAAGGTCTCCGCGTTTGAAAAAGCCTACTTCGGACCTAATGGATAATGCTAAGTAGTAGTAGTATGTACTACCTCAATTCATGACAAATACGATGGTAATTCCTGCATATATCAAAGCGTTAAGATATCCAAGCACTTATGCTATACTCTATTAATTTACCTATAGCAATACACTAACTCTCTATTCCTTCCACCTATCTTGTGCTTGTCTGTTACCTTCTTGAAGTCATGAACTCCCTTCCTCCACAGTTCTTTTGCCTGAAACTCTCTCTTACTAAGAGCTTGCTCCAATATACAAATGTTTTTTATCAATGGTTTGCCATAAAATTCATCGTCTGTGATTAGTTTTCTCAGGTCATCTTGGATGGTTGGGCTTTCTGAGGAAATATAGCAGTAGCCTGTGAGACAAAGATTCGACAAGCAAACAAACTGTGGCTCCAAAATAAGAGAGGAAAATGCAATGTGAAGTGGTGGGTAACGTGTTCTCTCTTCTTCATTTGAAGGGAAACCAGAGCAATCAATTTTCAGCCGTCTGAGGTCAGGAAAGTGGAATCGACTCAGCAGACCGTTCAAGTCCAACCCAAGCCCATGGGTTTGGATATGGACAGCCCTGAGGCACTCTCCTTGGTTTTCCCCCAACTGTGGAACAACTGCATCGCACAAGAGAGTTTCAAAACTAAAGTACCGTATATGTGAGACTTCGATAAACCTAATTTGGGAAGAAAATTTGTCGGTTCGGTCTTGTCTGTTGGTCTGTCTCCACACAAACTCAGAACATTTGCTAAAATCCAGTTTTCTAATAATACAGTCATGACCCCCAATGATATGAATGGCGGTAAAATACTGTGTGAAACTGAAATCAGATGATATGATGGTCTCCGTGCTCGATGGATGCTGTGGTAACGGTGCAATGCACGCTTGGTTCATTGCATCCACGTTAATCAAGCGGAAAGCAGCCGGGTTCTTATGGAGATCTAATTCAGAGCGGTTGTTGTTTTCTCCCACCTGGAGTCGACGTATTAGTGGAAACTCATCATAATAGTAAACGCAGAAGTAGCGCAGCTTTGGAGCTTTGATGTTGGAGAGCATAGGGCTGTTATTGTCTCTCGACGCACCTGCATCCCCAAATAAAACAGTCAGTCTCTCAAGTTGATCGAGGTTCAAGTTCTTGACCTCACTGATATATTGGATTCTCAGCTCCTTAATATTTTTAAGAAAGTCTTGTGGATCCTGCAAGTTGCTAAATCGTCTTGGTATGTTGTTCCATGGTGGCCCAAACACCACTTCTGGGGCATCAATGCTAACCGATCCCACAACAAAGTTAGTCACGCCAGACTGTGCAATACCATCTCTTGTCAAACTTGTAGAGATATTAAAAGCCCATGATGCACGGAATACCAAGGAGTATTTATCCAGGAAGGGGTGGACTTTTGAAGGATAGTATTCTTCAGGCTTCTTCCATACCTTAGTCATTTGTCTCTGATATTCGTCAACGAACTCGTAGAGTTTGATCAGTGGTCGTTTCCGATCTGAGTATTTGACAGGATCAAAGTCTTCTAGTTTTACAACATCCAAGTTAAGCCCGTGGAAGAATGCTAATGGCTCCGATTTGTCCATTGAGTCGGTAATGATAAGGAAGAGCCCCCGCAGTTCGTGGTTGTATGTCTCAATCAATGTCCGAAGGGAGTGCATATCCAAATGAATGATGACATCCCGGATGACTTCTGTTGGTAGAGCAGTAAAATAGTTAGGCTTTGAAGCAGCGAAAACTCTCGTTCCGGTATGTTTATAAGCCTTCGACACCCGTTTGGCACACATGGTGTTGATGATAAATATTTGGTTGACATCCAAATAAAATTGTTGCAACTATTTTCTGGATATTGAACCATTATATACTTAATGCAAGTGAGTTTTACGTGTTTTCTGTCCTAACGATCCAACTGTCTTCCTACCTGGGCATTTTCTGTTCGGTGAGAACAATACATGTCACATGTCACCAGGGCGCGCGATGACGTCATTGCAAGACAGCTCATCTTCTTTGACCTTCATTCAAAGGTTAGTGAAGGCAGTAAAATCAGATTCTTAGCATTGATGAGCATTGTACATTGTTACATTACTCCCGGGAGTTTTGTTTGAAGTGATTCTATCCTAGCAGGATGTGCTGACATCCTTTTTTTCGAGTATCGTAACACATCAGTCTGCATCAAATCTGTGATGTACAGTAGTACAGCATATTCTTGGCACAAAGGTAACACATCGATCATAAAGCATTTGAATAGCATATTAAAACATAGAGTAAACTAAAATCTACCACTATTGCTTCATTAAAGATCTTAAAACGTCATATTAGGCGACCTAGTTGTGCAATCTAAGGCCATTTCCCTTGTAGACCAAATATTAACCAGATTCGTGATCATTACTCTTAGTGTACGCTAATATTATCGATCTCCCGAGTCCATTGGGGTTCATTTATCTTTATCTTAGAAAATGCTTCTCGTCACCCTAGCAATGTTTGAAAGTACAAACGGAACCTGTAAGGCGTCGGCCCCGTTGCCTGCTTTTCCTAAATCGACCTGCACATGAAGGTGACACAAAAACGGCACACACCAAATAACTAAATTCTGCTCCGCTACTCTTACTCTCCTTCACCAACTTCCTTTGGTAGATCACGCTAATAATATCTCCTCAGACTTTACTGAGCACGAAATCGCTAGATACTACCCATCTTGTGCATTCCTGCTCCACTGTCAGCGGAGACTACAACAACAATCACACCGATCTCCAACAACTTTTCTCGTATCTTCACGAGCTTTTCTGGTATCTTCACAAGCTTTCTGGTATCTTTACAGGCCTCTCTGGTACCTTCAGATACTTTCCTCATCTTCCATCTCAAGAATCTACAAGCCGGCCTCGTTTGACTTCTTGAACATGGCTAAGGGTTTTGCAAACTGTGCAAAGACACAAAACCGCTCAGGTGGGCTGCAGAGACAGGGACAGGGAAACCATCAACCACCAGAATCTCAGAAGCCATGTCCTAAGGGAAAGCTGGAGAAACTCCTGCAGCAAAAGGCATACAAAGAGAAACGGAAGGAGAAAATTGCTGCACGCTCTATCGTGAATGATCTTATAAACTACTGCTTACAGGCAAAGTCTGGTTCCAAAGCTGCTAAGGAAGAGCAGAATAGAATCAATAGGTTGAAGAAAAACTTGGCCAATATGGCTGTCCAGAATCCGCCAGCCGAGATTAATCCAGAGGTCAATGTTAGAGACATCGATCAGCCACACCATTTGAATATGGTCCCGCATGCTGGGAATGGTGATCAAAACCACTATGAGCGTGAGAATGAAGGTGTGGTAACTGGAACAAGACGCGGTGAGAACAGGGCCACAAAGAAATCTCGTCACTCAAATCGCAATTCTCGCAAGAACCGCAAAACCTGCAAGCTGGCCAGAAGAATGATCATACATCCTGAGGACTACTCGGATGGTAACTGATTGTTCTCTGTTACCACTACTGCCTGGTCATCTTATTTTCTATTATCTTTTATGAGTTCAGTGCCAATGAGCAGGACTATTGGATCCTTTTTTTTATTCTTCCACTGCAAATATGGATCCTTTTTTATACTTTCAGACAATGACATTACAAATGCTTTATTTTTGAGTAGTAGCAAGCCATTCTTTCCTTGATATATATATACATATCGAGAGAGAGAGTGTGTGTGTGACGTGTGACAGGCTATCTTCGTAGTATGTACACAGAAGCGATTACCGACCTAAAATACCCTCGGAAAATAAAAGTGTTAAGAGCAACAGATCAGTCTCCACAGTCTACACCATAGCCATAAAATCAACAATCATTGGTATAGATCAAGACTCCTACAGGACGGGATTTCTTCTCTTGTTTGCAGATTATTGGAGCGTAACCAGCTATTGACTTAGTCGAGAATGGATGAAAAGGAGAAGGAGGACATCCCAGTGTCTAAAAGCAAGAAACTTGCTTTACAGAAGTACACAATCTACGAGACAAGCAGCAGAGTGTATATTGTGGGAAGCAATGGCAGGGAGACGATGTTCCGTGTACTTGAGATCGACATCACAGTTCCCCAGGATGAGCTTTCAATTGTTGAAGATAGTGTCTTCTTCACCAGGAAGGAGATCATGAATGTGCTTTCTCGCTTGGAGGAGACCAACCCTGAGGGACTGAACAAGAGACTTACTGCAGTAGGGCTTCTTGGATTCATCCGTTTCACCCAATGCTACTATCTTTGTGCATTGACAAAACGTTCTCAGATTGCAGTTCTTGGTGGACACTTTATATATCACATTGATGGAACAGAGCTGATTCCAATTTGTAAGAACTACCGACAGCCAGATAAGTACAGTGAAGAAGCCAGATTCCTCTCAACGTTTGCGAATCTTGACCTCACAAGGACGTTCTACTTCAGTTACACATATGACTTGACAAACACATTACAGAGAAACATCATCAGAGAAAAACAAAAGGCATCAGGCCTACCCAACACTTCCAAATTTCATGACCAGTTCAACGAAATGTTTATTTGGAACAGTTCTCTTTTAAAGCCCGTGATAAAATCATTTGATAGGGTTTACGACTGGTTCCAGCCTATTATTCATGGATTTATTGATCAGGCCAATGTTGCAATTCTTGATAAGAGGATCTACATCACCGTTATTGCCAGACGATCACATCATTTTGCCGGTGCGAGATTCCTCAAGAGAGGTGTAAACAACCAAGGAAATGTTGCTAATGAAGTGGAAACTGAACAGATCGTTTGTGATATGTTAACAACGAGTTTCCATGATAGCAAATATGGAATCTTCAACAATCCACGATATACTTCATACGTGCAACATCGTGGTTCAATTCCACTGTTTTGGTCTCAGGAGGTGACAAATCTCAAACTTGCCAAACCACCGATTGAGATCGACTTGATTGATCCCTTTTACTGCTCTGCTGCACTGCACTTTGACGATATGTTCAAGAGGTATGATTCCCCAATTCTGATCTTGAATCTTATCAAGACGAAAGAACGTACACCGAGAGAGACAAAGTTAGGTAAGGAGTTTGAAAGGTGCATCAACTATCTGAACCAGTTTCTTCCTGAAGGTAACAAGTTAAGGTATACCAGTTGGGATATGAGTCGTGCATCTAAAGCCGACGGACAAGACGTTATTGAATTCTTGGAGAAATACGCTGATGAGACCTTGAAGACCATGGGTTTTTTCCATAATGGCATCAGTTTGGATTCTACCAAACTACAGGAAGGAATATGCCGGACGAATTGCATTGATTGTTTGGATAGAACTAATGCTGCACAGTTTGTGATTGGGAAAAGAGCATTGGGATATCAGCTTCACGCATTGGGGGTCGTTGATGATGTCTTTTTAGACTATGATTCCGACGTGGTGAATATCCTCACTGAGATGTTTCATGACCATGGTGATACGATTGCGCTTCAATATGGTGGATCGCATTTGGTGAACACTATGGAGACTTACAGAAAGATCAATCAGTGGTCCTCACACTCAAGAGATATGATCGAGAGTATCAAGAGATTTTACAGTAATTCGTTTGTTGATGCACAGAGACAGGAGGCTATTAATTTGTTTTTGGGGAACTACGTTTGGGAACAAGGCAAGCCGATGCTCTGGGATCTGAATACGGATTACTATCTACACAACTTACATTCAGTACCAAAGCAGAAGAGAAGTTATAGATACTGGTGGACGGAGTCAAACTTGTTGAAATTCCATGAGGTGTTTAACATTCCTCCTGATGGGTTGGTTGTGAAGCGACTTGATCCATATCCTGGATTTGTCGACAATTATTGGAACGAGTATTACATTCCTAGATCCTTGACATATTTTGAGAAGCTGTTTGAGATTAACATGAGTTCGACATTGAGATATATCTTGCCCACGACATCGGTGTTAGAGGCCATTGAGATATCTCCTTTCAAATCACGTAAACAGACATCTCTCAACCATAAACTGAGAAAGAAGGAACAAAGAAACAAGATGCATGCAAAAATTGTGACGGCAGATGAAAATCTTGATTATGCAGATTTCCAAGTATCGTTGTCCAGAAGGCAGTTGGAACGTTATAAAGATGCATCAGAGGCTGTGTTTGCGAAAGTAAAGTCCGAGAAGGGTCTTCTCGGGTTCCCAACTTTGGACGTCATGCATGAGAGTTGCACTTCTTTGGAATCTGCAAGTGATGAATCTATCATCAGTTTTACAGATGATGTTGAAGTCAGCGACAAGAATTTAAAGCTATATGAGGAGATTTGTTCTGCAGATTTGTTAAAGGATATTCGTCGTCAAGGATCAGCGATGGTTCCAAGGATGGCATCTCAAAAGTTTGATAATGCTGTGACTATACCAGATGTGTCATTACAGGATATTTGCCTTTATGAGAGCATCACGAACCCTTATTCGATCAAGGACATGTCGAGTCAGTACACGAGTTATGATGCCAATGAAGCGAGTGCGATGAAGTTCTATATTTAATCAATTCTTCAGTACCTCATTGAAGACCGTATTAATAGTTTTCACAAAAGCGTCAGCTGAGACATGTTGACATTGTTCAATAGCCTTTGAAGCTGCAAGTGTAGTCTTGACGTCATCTGTCTTTATCCATATTTTCCCATTCAATCCAATGGCGATTTCAAACTTGCACTTCTTTGCGAGTTGAGTCAATAGAGGGTGGTTAGTTTCGAATAACAGGGCTCTAGCAAAAGCCAAGTTGACATCAAAGACATAGCCCCCATCCAACAAACCAAACCCACCGTCTTTCCCCGTTGTAGGGTCCATGCATTCAATCTCGACATCCACTTCAGGGCTTGAATTTGATACTCTAGCGTATATGAGACTTCCAACTTTCAAATTGGGTCTATTTTTCTTTGAAGCGTTTGGGAAAGCCATGGCGCTTAACGATACTGGGAAGCTGAAGTTTGAGAGTGCAACGCGGAATGAATCACCAAAGGATCCCGTGACAATACCAATCACGTAGTCGTTGGTGGAGGGTACGTAGCGGCGGCCATTGGTCTCGATGTGGATGGATTTGTTACTGACTTGCAGTGTACCAGCTTGTACAGGTATGATCTCATCGTTACGAGGTTTCGTGTAGATGCCGGGACCAAGGGCGACGTCTGTGGTGGATGTAGGTATGTCGTCGCCGGGAATAATTAATGTCGCCATCTCTATTAACACACTCTTGCTCTTTCCCACAGTTAATCAGAGTTGTGCTTGATCAATAGTTACTAGTTGAGTACGATGCTTCAGAAAAACTGAATTGTTACGGGACACACCATACAATAATTGCGAGCCCTGATGTTTCCGAATCGGGATATTTCGGAAATTCTGGGGGTGCAGTAGATCACGTGACCTGATATTTCAGCTGGTCGGTGGACGTCTCAGTGTGGGAGGGGGGTCTTCAATAGGTGAATAAGGGATAAATGTTAACACATAACAAATCATGTAAAGCAGGAATCATGAGATCGGTCAGCTAATTCGTTGGTGTTGTGGAGTATCCGGGCTTTGGCCCACCAATCTCATGATCAAGGCTACGCCGCTACGATCCATGATCCATGCATGATTCCATTCACAGCACACAGCACAATACCCTCTGTGTGTCTGAGATGACATCATACCAGCATCGCCATCCAGCTCTAATACCCAACCAATCAACGTCAGCAGCACAGCATACACCGGCATCCCAGCGAAATTGGCGGCCCTCCAGCGTTTTCCTCTCGTTGCCCTCAAACTTTTGCTTGTTGGGTGACTGGCTGACTGCGCACATTGTGCTGGCGTCTTCCTTTTTTTTTTTCTTTTTTCTTTTTCGCTCTGCGCGCGTTGTGCTGAAAAGAAGCGATGACCATCGACGGCTACTCGTCTAATATATAAAGGAGTCAAGTCCGCCACTTTTGTTGATCTCTTTCTCTTTCTTTCCATATCACCAAGAAGAACATCTTCATACAAACTACTACTATTACACACACAATGGCCTGCTCATGCAAAGACACCTCTCTCCCATGCAAATGCGGCAAGGACTGCCAGTGCACCAAGTGCGAGTGCGCTCCAGCTAAGCCAGTCTGCCACTGCGCTGACAAGTGCACATGTGGAGACGACTGCAAATGCGCCCCAGGTGCTTGCACCTGTTCCAAGTGAACACAAGATATAGTATCCCTTTGAGATGCTATTGCTACTTTATCTGTTGATTTTGCATTTGCATTTTTCCCGTGGGTGATGATGATACATTGTCTACTCACTCGCTGGTAACTGTTGGTTTCGGGTATTTTTTTGATGATAAGAATGAGTATGGTTATTTCTTGTTAACTTTATTGTAGCTTTATTGTAGTATAGGTAGACAGAAAGGAGTCTTATGTTGAGATCTAGAATGAGAGTACCATTGTAGAAGAGCCTTCATAACCAAGACAAATTGGATACGCAGTCTACAGTAAAGGAAATAGCATTATTCATAATCCATGTAGTGATAAATATATGCGTGTAGATAGCACCACCAGAGGTCAAATCATCAGTTCATTGATCAAGCAATGCAATACACCCGAATAAAAAGAGCGATATGATAAAAGTCTTGAAGATAAGCTGATAAGCTGATCACTTACTGCTTGTTGCAAGTACAGTTTCCTGGTGGGCATTTGCAAGAAGCACCACAAGTGCACTTGTCAACGCAGTGGCACTCTGGCTTTGCTGGTGGTTGACAGTGACACTTCTCGCAATCACAGGTGCAGTCAGCAGCACAGTTGCATGGGAGGGAGGAATCTTTGCAAGTGCAGGCCATTGTATAAGTTGTGTGTAGTAGTAGTTTGTATGAAGATGTTCTTCTTGATGGGATAAAGAGAGAAGGGGAGAAAGATTGCCAGAACCAGCCGGAGTTCACTCCTTTATATACAAACCCAGTCCGGACTATGTCGGGATCTCAGCCGTAAACGGAAAAACGTAAAAGGTCTGGAAAAAACGAGTACATCAAGAGTGAGTGTGGTTTTTTTTTTTTTACCCGATTAGGTTAATGGCACGTCCTAATGGCAGATCAAACTTTAGTAGGGCAGCACCGCGTGAATGGGTGTTTACTTTTGATGAACCACTCAACCACTCTTCGAAATA
>JAKTUJ010000046.1:0-58979 GCA_030556625.1 Petasospora euphorbiiphila | reverse complement strand
CCAACATCTGGTTCTCCATCTGACTCTACCTCTGGCGCTCCAACTTCTGGATCTCCATCTGGTTCTACTTCCGGTGCTCCAACGTCTGACTCTACATCTGGTGCACCAACGTCTGGTTCACCATCTGACTCTACTTCCGGCGCACCAACATCTGGATCCCCATCTGAGTCTACTTCCGGCGCTCCAACATCTGGATCCCCATCTGAGTCTACCTCTGGCGCTCCAACATCTGGTTCTCCATCTGAGTCTACCTCTGGCGCTCCAACATCTGGATCTCCATCTGACTCTACCTCTGGCTCGCCATCAAGTTCGCACTCTGTAAATCCTTTCTCTCATTCAACGGATTCTAGCTCAGGTGTGTCGTCAGACTCTACTTCCGGTACACCAACATCTGGTTCACCATCTGACTCTACTTCCGGTGCACCAACATCTGGTTCTCCATCTGACTCTACTTCCGGTGCACCAACATCTGGTTCTCCATCTGACTCTACTTCCGGCGCACCAACATCTGGATCCCCATCTGAGTCTACCTCTGGCGCTCCAACATCTGGTTCTCCATCTGAGTCTACCTCTGGCGCTCCAACATCTGGATCTCCATCTGACTCTACCTCTGGTGCTCCAACATCTGGATCTCCATCGGACTCTACCTCTGGCGCTCCAACGTCTGGATCCCCATCTGACTCTACCTCTGGTGCACCAACATCTGGTTCTCCATCTGACTCTACCTCTGGCGCTCCAACATCTGGATCTCCATCTGACTCTACCTCTGGCGCTCCAACGTCTGGATCCCCATCTGACTCTACCTCTGGTGCACCAACATCTGGTTCACCTTCGGACTCTACGTCTGGCGCTCCAACATCTGGTTCTCCATCTGACTCCACGTCTGGTGCTCCAACATCTGGTTCTCCATCTGACTCTTCTTCCGGCGCTCCAACATCTGGATCACCTTCGGACTCAACATCTGGCTCGCCATCAAGTTCGCACTCTGTAAATCCTTTCTCTCATTCAACGGATTCTAGCTCAGGTGTGTCGTCAGACTCTACTTCCGGTGCACCAACATCTGGTTCACCATCTGAGTCTACTTCCGGTGCACCAACATCTGGTTCTCCATCTGAGTCTACTTCCGGCGCACCAACATCTGGATCCCCATCTGAGTCTACTTCTGGCGCACCAACATCTGGATCACCTTCGGACTCAACATCTGGCTCGCCATCAAGTTCTCACTCTGTAAATCCTTTCTCTCATTCAACGGATTCTAGCTCAGGTGTGTCGTCAGACTCTACTTCCGGTGCACCAACGTCTGGTTCTCCATCTGACTCTACGTCTGGTGCTCCAACATCTGGTTCTCCATCTGACTCTACTTCTGGCGCTCCAACGTCTGGATCTCCATCGGACTCTACTTCTGGTGCTCCAACATCTGGATCTCCATCTGACTCTACTTCCGGCGCACCAACATCTGGATCCCCATCTGAGTCTACCTCTGGCGCCCCAACGTCTGGTTCTCCATCTGACTCTACTTCTGGTGCTCCATCATCGGGATCGCCATCTGAGTCTACCTCTGGCGCTCCAACATCTGGTTCTCCATCTGAGTCTACCTCTGGTGCCCCAACGTCTGGGTCTCCATCGGAGTCTACCTCTGGCGCTCCAACTTCTGGATCTCCATCGGACTCTACGTCTGGCGCTCCAACATCTGGTTCTCCATCTGACTCTACCTCTGGTGCCCCAACGTCTGGTGCTCCAACGTCTGGATATCCAGCGTCGACATTGACAACCACGGAAGATGATATATCCACCACTATTATAACCATCACCTCTTGTTCAGATGATGGTTGCACTGAAACGTCGCTCACCACCGGAATTACCATTGTGACGACGACATCATCTGGAGTTACCACTGAGTACACGACCTATTGCCCATTAACGTCCGAAACAACATCGCCTAGAGACGAGCCAACCAGTGGTGGTGTTGTTACTTCTGTTATCACCATCACTTCATGTTCCGATAACGGGTGCACGGAGTCGTCAGTCACCACAGGAGTCACTGTTGTGACAACGACATCTGGCGATGTTACCACTGAGTACACTACCTACTGTCCATTGCCATCTGAGACTGGATCCCCTAGAGGACAGCCTACGAACGGTATTCACACTTCTGTTGTCACTATCACTTCTTGTTCCGATAACGGATGTTCGGAGAGTACTGTTACTACTGGTGTTTCTGTTGTTACGACGACATCTTTGGGTGTTAGCACCGAGTATACTACTTATTGTCCATTGCCAACTGAGACTGGGTCTCCTGGAGGGTCTACTAATGGTGGTATTGTTCCAGCTGTCATCACCATTACATCTTGCTCCGACGAGGGTTGTTCAGAGAATGTTGTTACTACTGGAGCATCGGTTGTCACCACGACATCTCATGGTAGCGAGCAAGTCTACACTACATACTGTCCATTGCCAACTGGCACTGGATCTCCTGGAGGAGACTCTAGGAATGGCGGTGTTGTTCCAACTGTGATTACCGTCACATCTTGTTCCGACGAGGGTTGTTCAGAGAATGTTGTTACTACTGGAGCATCTGTTGTCACCACGACATCTGATGGTAGCGAGCAAGTCTACACTACATACTGTCCATTGCCAACTGGCACTGGAACTCCTGGAGGAGAGTCTACCAATGGTGTTGTTCCAGCTGTTATCACCATTACATCTTGCTCCGACGAGGGCTGTTCAGAGAATGTTGTTACTACTGGAGCCTCTGTTGTTACCACCACGTCTGATGGTAGCGAGCAAGTCTACACTACATACTGTCCATTGCCAACTGGCACTGGATCTCCTGGAGGAGACTCTACGAATGGCGGTGTTGTTCCAACTGTGATTACCGTCACATCTTGTTCCGACGAGGGTTGTTCAGAGAATGTTGTTACTACTGGAGCATCTGTTGTCACCACGACATCTGATGGTAGCGAGCAAGTCTACACTACATACTGTCCATTGCCAACTGGCACTGGAACTCCTGGAGGAGAGTCTACCAATGGTGTTGTTCCAGCTGTTATCACCATTACATCTTGCTCCGACGAGGGCTGTTCAGAGAATGTTGTTACTACTGGAGCCTCTGTTGTTACCACCACGTCTGATGGTAGCGAGCAAGTCTACACTACTTACTGTCCACTGCCATCTGACGCTGAATCGGCCCCTGCATCGCCTCAAGGAGCCACCAATACTGCCGCTATTGGTACCGAGACAGATGTTCCTGACAACGGTGGTGAAGGTGCTGGTGAAGGTGCTGGCGCTGGTGCTACTGCTACTGCTAATGCTACCCCAACAGGTGCGGCTTCTCAGGATGCAGGTGCTGGTTCTGATGAGACTTCTGGAGGTACCGGTGCTGAAGATGCCGGTGACTCTCAGGGAACAGGTGCTGGTGATTCTCCTGATGCTGCAAATGCAACTGAAGGTACCGGCGCAGCTGATGCCACCAAGGGCGCTGAGGATTCTTTCAAGACGACCATTGGCACTTCTATCGCCACTGTTGGTTCACAGGGTAACACTGACTCTCCTCAAGCTGGCTCTGGCGAGGCTTCGCTTTCGATTTACGAAGGCTCAGCTAGTCACTTGTCGGTGGCATTGATTGCATTGATTTCATCTTTGCTTTTGATCTAAAACAGCACATTGGTGGACTTCCTACAAAAGTGTTTTTCCTTATTTATTCTCTATTCTCTTTTCATTCTCTATTCTCTTCTTTCTTCTTGTTCTTTTCTTCTACTTTCTTTTCTTTTCGCTTTATTGATAGACGTCTATGGGTATATGGTATACAGATATATGACTAGACAAGTGATTTCCGATTGCGCTTTGCAGTAGAACTCTTTATCTCTATTAGAGTATAAACATCATTAGAAAGGCGAGTATCATGAAATGAAGAAAAAAAAAGGTGTAAATGAAGATATTAAATGGTTGAATGTGAGTGGGCAAAGGTTACCCGGCCCGAAGATATATCCGGTGGCAACCCGCACGGCCAAACCAACACTGAAGACCACACAGGCATCAACAGCTAAAAGCCGTCAAACAGGGCAATCTAGAGGCAATTGCGAGTCAAAAAATGCAGCAAGTGGATGAAGAGAGTCTTGCCAGAAAGCAGGTGAGCGTTGCGCCGCTTGTTCTTCTCTCCGTGGTGGACCACTACAACCGCATAGCACAGGACACCAAGAAGAGAGTCGTTGGTGTTGTTCTTGGGGAGACGCAAGGGGAGACCATCCGGATCTCGAACTCGTTTGCGATCCCCTTTGAAGAGGACGAGAGGAACGCTGGTGTGTGGTTCCTTGACCATAACTACATTGAGAGCATGTACGAGATGTTCAAGAAGATCAACGCCAAGGAGAAGCTGATTGGGTGGTACCACTCCGGGCCCAAGCTGAGGGCCGCAGACCTCAAGATCAACGAGCTGTTCAAGCGGTACACTGCGAACCCGACGCTGCTGATTGTCGATGTGAAGCAGACTGGCGTTGGCATTCCTACCGACGCGTACGTTGCCGTCGAGGAGGTGAAGGAGGATGGTACGTCGACGGAGAAGACGTTTATCCACATCCCGTCTACGATTGCCGCAGAGGAGGCCGAGGAGATTGGTGTTGAGCACCTGCTGCGTGACATCCGTGACCAGGCGGCCGGGAGTCTGTCGCTCAAGATCACGAACCAGCTCAAGTCATTACAAGGGCTGCAGATGAAGCTGAGGGACGTCATCGGGTACCTGGAGAAGGTGTCTGACGGGGTGCTACCGATCAACAACACGATCCTCGGCGAGCTACAGGACGTGTTCAACCTGCTTCCGAACCTGAGCGGAGTCAACGACGTTGATGTTGGTGGTGTTGATGGCGAGGGCGAAGCAGCCGAGGGCGAGGAGGAGTACCAGAACCCGCTTGCGACGGCCTTCACGGTGAAGACGAACGACGAGCTGATGATGACGTACATCTCGTCGCTTGTGAGATCGATCATTGCGTTCCACGACCTGATTGAGAACAAGATCCAGAACAAGAGGCTCGACGAGGCCGACGAGGTGCAGAAGAAGGAGGAGGTGAAGCCGGACGACAAGGGGGAGGATGGCAAGTAATATATATCAGTCATTGTCAGCCATCGTAGTCATTTTCGTCATCTTCATGTCATCTTAGTGTAGTATCATAGTAGTAGTATCATAGTAGAGTAGTAGGTGTGGGGGTGTTCGCGAAGATCACACAAAATTTTACCGTTGGCCTTTTGACTGATGATAAGACCATGGCACTGGCTTTATATCACCAGTTGTATTCTTTGGATGCTGTTGCTTGTCCCAGAGATCACGCTGAGGCCGCTGCGTGGCGCTGTGTGGGCGCCGGGTGCTGCCATCCGGGCGATGGCCAGATCATCATCTACATCTACATCTACATCTACAACTACATCATCATCATCATCTACAAGGACAAACACATCTACAACAAAGACACATGGACCGCTGGGCCAGTCGCCGCTTGAGTTCCTCTCGAACCTGACGTCGCAAGGATGGGCCCGCACGGTGCTCAGCTGCACCGGCGACACGACACACACGCTGGAGACCAAGCACATCCCCTTTGCAGTCAAGCCTGTCTCACCCAGTGCCAGTGCTACTACTGCTAATACCGGTGCCATCCCCTACGGTGCGTACTTCCAACTGGCGAAACCACGTCTGACGGCACTCGTTGTCCTCTCGGCCATCTGCTCGTATGCGCTGACGCCCTTCCAGGCGACCGTCCCTGAGCTGTTGTTCCTCACACTCGGCACGGGGCTTTGCTCAGCGTCGGCCAACGCCATCAACCAAGGCCGTGAGCCCGAGTTCGACAAGCTGATGGTGCGTACCGTCGCACGCCCCGTCGTGCGTGGGCTCGTGACGCCGCAGCAGGCCTTCCGGTTTGCTGGTGCTGCTGGGTTGCTCGGTGTTGGTGTGCTAGCACTAGGTGTTAACCCTACTGTGGCTGCGCTCGGTGGTGCCAACATTGTGCTCTACGGGTGGCTCTACACTTCGCTCAAGCGTCGCCACATCATCAACACCTGGGTCGGTGCAGTCGTTGGCGCAATCCCTCCGCTGATGGGGTGGGCTGCATCTTCACCACTGACGCTACCTGGTGCCTGGTGTCTCGCTGCGCTTCTTTACGCATGGCAATTCCCTCATTTCAACGCCCTCTCACACAACATCCGTAACGAGTACAAAGGTGCTGGATACGTGATGGCTGCACACACGAACCCGAGACTCAACGCCCGCGTGGGATTCAGACACGCTCTGCTCATGTTCCCCATCTGCGTTGGGCTCTCGCTTTGCGGTGTCACCGACTGGGTCTTCCCGCTGGACTCGGGCATCCTCAACGGCTGGATGGCCTACTGGGCGGGGCGTTTCTGGTGGCAACAGCGCCAGAACTACACTGCTAAAGGTGGACCGAGCGCAGAAGGGCTTAGACTCGCTGGTATCTATGCTAAACGTACTTTCTGGGCCTCTGTGTGGCATCTGCCCGGTGTCCTGATCCTGGCGATGCTGCACAAGAAGGGCCGGTGGGACTGGCTGCTGGGCGGCGGTGGCCTCGAGCCGTGATACATACCTGTACATATCCTATACATACTGATCTATGAGATCCAGCTATCGATAATTCTCATGAATATCTATCCATATTACTAATTGATTACTAATCATGTATTAGTAATTGCTTACAAAGCATATATTAGTAATCGCTTACAAAGCAGTGGTTATCAGATGACATAATCATATAACCGATAGCTATCAACTACCAGCCATTAAGAGCAGTTATAGCAAGAAGCAACAAGAGCAAGAGCAAGATGTATATGCCCAATCTGATGCCCCGAGATGTTCACCATCTGTGGCTCTCCGACGAGCCGGAGAACAGGGAGAGGCCCGAGTCGGCGCTGCCCCCGCTTTCTTCCTATTCATCAGAGAGACCAGGTCCAGTGCCTAGTGGAGACGAGCAGAAGTTGAGACAACTAAGGGCGATCAGAACGCTGGGGTACTCCTACTTGGCACCCCTGGGTGTTGGGAAGACGATGCAGACGCTGCTGGAGGAGAATGACATGCGCAGGCAGATGGAGGAGCACGTCCAGTCCGAGACGACAACAACAGCAGAGAACCTGATGGGTGAAGTTGGGCCTGGAACGCAGGATGAGATGGAGCACGAGCAGTTGGATGAGCAGAATCATCAGCAGGAGCAGCAGGAGCAGGAGCAGGAGCAAGAGCAAGAGCAAGAGCAAGAGCAAGAGCAGCCACAGCGAGACCTTGATGATGAGATCCCCGATGCCGATGAGACAGAGTATGCATATGACGATGAGGAGCCACCGGCAAACACGCTGGAGAGACAGTACGACCGTGGGTTTATGATAACGGAGCAGTATGAGGATGCCAGTGAATCACAGCCTCAACAGCAACTACAAACCCCGGTGCAGTTTACCACGCCCAACACGAGTCGCCAGCGACACCTGGCACACTCTGGCTCATTAGGGTCGATGGGCACGGCCATTACTTACGAGTCCTCTTTCGAAAACGTGTCGATGAACGCGTCGGACCTGGACATGACGATAGATGAGTGACTTTTCTCTATATCTCGCTCTATATATCAATTAGCAAGACTGCCAGCAACGTTTTGCGGTGTGTAGCCTTCCCTGACAGCATCGACTTTTGCCCTTTGTAAATGAATAGCAGGAACCATCCACTTACCACAGCTACACCGGGACCCTTTCCAGTTGTATCCGCCAATCTTGGTGGAGCATTTCGGACACTGCAACTTTCCTTCTAATTCCTGTTTCTGCAACTCTTGTTTCATCCAACTCAACGGCTCGACAAAATAGTGAGAACAGGTGTCAGATGCCAACTCCACGCTGATGACACGCTTGGAGTTGGGCACTTTACGCACAAACTTGCTCTGCTTGGACTCTTCACCTGGTGGGGAATGATGTACGAATGCAGATGATCCAGCTAGCGACTGACGACAACGTTTGCAACGTAGATGTGTTCCCTCTGTGTCATTAGAAAAGTACATGGCATCGTCTTTAAGAAGAGACCCACCGTCATTGACAAGAGACTGTTTCAACAGCCATTGTCTATACTGTGGAGCATCGGTATCAAGTTGGCATCCTAATGAGTAGTACAACTCCAACTGTTCCTTAAACCCGTCGTTTGGAGAAACACCAGGTCTTTTCCTCTCAATAGCATGCAATGCCTGCTGTGGATTCAACCCGTACTTCTTCATCAAGTAAGCAGCCAACACCGTAGGAGACCTGCTCTCACCGGCCTGACACATGAGCAGAACACCAGTGGAGTGCGGTCTCTTGACACCACGCTGGATGCCCGTCTCTTCGGGGAAAAGGGCCTTGTTGATGAACTCACACGCATCGTCAAACTCAAGCAGCAGGTTTGTCGAAGGGAGGTCGTCGACGGGGATCACGTGCATCACGTACTTGTTGAAGCTTGGAGGGAACTGTCCTTTGAAGACGGCAACAACGTGGGTGATATTGGCTTCTTCGCATTCAACACGGGATGTCAGCACCTCAGCATAGGACGATACGTAGAGGTTTCCGAGTATTCTGTCCATTTCTTATGCTTTTTCCTCTTTCTTCCTTTTTCTCTTTGTGAATGAGGGATGAGATGAGTTTTTTTCACCGGTCGCTATCTTCAACACCAACAAATGCCACCAACGGCACCTTTTCCACCCCTAGCGCATTCAAGAGATAGAGAGAACGAGAAAGAAAGAGAGAGAAATAGATCGATGAGTGACACGATGCGCAAGTACAAGGACGCCATCAGCGCGTTGAACTCGCTGCAGTCCAACTTCGCCACGATCGAGGCAACCAAGAAGCTCGGTGTCCGCAAGAACGCCATGGCGATGCCCGAGATGCGAGAGTGGTCCCGTCGCATTGGCTATAATGCTTCAGACTACAACAGGCTCAACGTCATCCACGTGACGGGCACAAAGGGCAAAGGCTCAACGTGTGCCTTCACGCAGTCGATCCTCCAGCAGTACCAACCTCAGATATCAAAGATTGGACTTTATACGTCTCCACACCTCAAGAGCGTCCGTGAGAGGATCCGCATCAACGGCGAGCCCATTGAAGAGGACAAGTTCACGAGGTACTTCTTTGAAGTGTGGGACAGGCTCAACGAGAGCGTCTCCGACACACGCGAGTTCCCACACATGGACAAGGGGATTAAGCCAATGTACTTCAAGTACATGACTCTATTGTCGTTCCACGTGTTTATGGCAGAAGGTGTTGATGCTGCCATCTACGAAGTCGGCGTCGGTGGCGAGTACGACTGCACAAACGTCTTTGAGCAACCAACTGCCACGGGTGTCTCTTCACTGGGCATCGACCATACTTATATGCTCGGTGATACCATCGAGGAGATTGCCTGGAACAAAGGTGGTATCTTCAAGCAAGGCACGAGGGCATTCACCGTGCCCCAAGTGCCAGCTGCGATGCGTGTCTTGGAGGAAAGAGCAGCAGAGAAAGGTGAGGAACTCCACGTTGTTGACGAATCGACGGTTGATGGGTACGAATTGGGTATTCCTGGTGCTTTCCAACGGTCTAACGCTGCGCTTGCAGTGGCATTAACCAACGAACATTTGGATAAAGTTGGAATTATTGTAGATCAAGAGAAGACAAGGAAGGGACTCAAAGACACATTCTGGCCGGGACGTTGTCAAACCATCAAAGATGACAATATCACTTGGTACGTTGATGGTGCACACACAAAGGAAAGCATCAGTGCGTCATCTGGCTGGTTCAGCTCCGTGACAAAGGACAATGGTAGACCAAAAGTACTTCTGTTTAATCAGCAGACGAGAGATGCTTCCAAACTCGTGCAAATACTCTCTCAAGAGGTGACACCGATCAAGTTTACCGATGTTGTCTTCACTACAAACGTCACCTGGGCATCCGGAACGTACTCTGCCGATCTCGTCTCTCTCAACACTTCCAAAGAGGCCGTCGACAAGCTTGAAGTGCAGAAACAATTGGCAGACTCGTGGAAAGAACTAGATTCTAACTCTGAGAGACACGTTGTCGCAGATATCGAAACAAGTGTCAAGCTTATCCGTGAAATGGCCCAACACAAGGAGGTTGACGTCTTTGTGTGCGGTTCACTACACCTGGTTGGTGGATTCCTCGTTGTTCTCGACGGCAGGGACCAGGAGTGATAGATTTTTATAGAATAACTATAAAGCTTTATACTGTTTAGAGTAGTCTTTGATCGGAGTTCCGACCGCGATGGTTATAATGTCCCAGCTTACAATCTTCCATCTTTCTACTATAACACCCACTTCATCGCAATGTCGTTCCGATTTGCCCTGGAGAAGTACATTAAACACCCTGAGGCATACCCAGATCTCGTGATCGAGTACGATGACGAGTTTGTCCTCATGAAGGACGCGTTCCCAAAGTCGCTCTACCATTGGCTTCTTCTTCCTCGGGACGCTGAGGTGACTAAACGCAAACCAACAACGGCATTTGACGATGAATTGTTTAAAGAAAGGGCATATGCACATATAATTAGGGCAAGGGAGAAGATATTGCAACTTTTAAAGGAGAAATATGGCATTGTCGAGGACGAATCGTTCGTCAAGGTTGGTTGTCATGCTGTGCCATCTTTGAACAACCTACACCTCCACATCATTTCACAGGATTTCTGTGGGGAAAGATTGAGAAACAGACATCATTATAACTCATTCACCACTGCCTTCTTCGTCCCCTTTGAGGAATTGCCTCTGAGCAAAAGAGACGAGAGACTGGATCACGATAAGATGGAACACATTGCCAATAAGGCAGACATGATCTGCGTCAACTGTAAAGAAAACTTTGGCAACAAGTTCGCCATGTTGAAAAGACACCTCCATCAGGAATTTAACAACAAGACTACAAAGGACAAGAACTAGATATATATTGCACATCACAGTTTCTCGTATTCCAACTTACCTTCTAGCTTCTTGGTTTCGCCCACTTTTCTCACCGCCTTCAGCATATCATTCTGCAGAATGTAGTCCCGATCTGCTCTAATGGCAAAGAACCCAGCTTCTGTGACCACGTTACGGATGTCTGCACCGTTGAAACCATCACTCATCTTCACCACCGCCTCAAAGTCAAACTCTCCTTGTTTCGCCACTTTAGCAGTGTGAATCTTGAAGATCTCCAAGCGGCCCGCCTCGTTAGGAAGAGGGATCTCAATCTTACGGTCGAGACGACCAGCTCTCAGCAAGGCCGGGTCGAGCGTATCAGGTCTGTTTGTCGCCATGATGACTTTTGTCTGTCCCAGGTAGTCGAACCCATCCATCTGGTTCAGCAGCTCCATCAAAGTACGCTGGATCTCACGATCGGCAGAGGTACCTTCCGAGAAACGACGCCCACCAATGGCATCAATCTCATCCATAAAGATGATACAAGGTTCGTGCTCCTTGGCGTAGCTGAACATCTCCCTGATCAAACGCGCAGACTCGCCAATGTACTTGTCGACAATGGCAGACGCAGGTGAAAAGATAAAATTGGCACCGATCGTCGCAGCGACAGCCTTTGCCAACAGCGTCTTACCTGTGCCTGGAGGCCCGTAGAGCAGTACACCTTTTGGAGGCTTGATGCCGACACGCTGGAACAACTCTGGGTTCTTCAACGGCAGCTCAATCACCTCTCTCAGCTCTCTCACTTGGTCGTTCAACCCACCAACCGTCGAGAAGTTCACCTCGTCCTGCTTGAACGTCGTCATGTTGTACACCAATGGATCCACCTCACGCGGGAGGATCCTCATGATCGTCAGCGTCGTCATATCCAATGCAACACGCACACCTTGCTTGAGCTTCTCCTTGGGGATCGAGTTGCGGCAGTTGACAATGTATCTTGGGCCAGAGGAAGCCTTGACGATGAACCGCTCCTCATCGAGCTGTTTCAACACCTCTCCAACAACCTGTCCCACAGTTTGCAACGCACTAATGTCGTGCTCCGTCTTGTCGTAGTCCTTATCGAGGTCGCGTATGCTGAAGCGCAGCTCCTTGAGCCGTCCTTCCCAGTTACGATGCTCCACAAGCTTCTGCTTGAACCGGCTCAGTGCCTTGTCACGGGCCTGTTGCTCTGGCGTTGGCTCTGGAGCCTGGGCCTGGGCCTGGGCCTCCTCCTCTTGCTGTGTCGTCTGCTCCTGCTGCTCGGCGTTCTCCGCGTTGAGAGCCTGAAGCAATGGGTCGTTGTCTTCCATTCTGAGATATACAAACACCAATTGGACCGTTCCTTTGCCTTCTTTGCCCTTCTTTTGCCTTCTTTGTTGACGGTGAAGAAGACGGTGGCGACCTCTCCTTCTTACTGTTAATTTCCGAGGGTAAAACAAGTCGGATATATAGAGAACACCCGTACACCACACTTTCATCAACTTTCTTTCTTTCAAGGAAGAAACAAGAGTCACAAGCTGGTGGATTGGAAGGCTTTAGAGCCCACAAGATGGAGTTTCATGCTGTGATTTGCTGTGGCAGGGGCAGAAGCCTCTCGCCGTTCTCCTTGATGCGCGAGAGCGGGCTTCCGAAGGCGCTTTTGCCGATTGCTAACAAGCCGATGGTTGAGTACGTCTTGAGTTGGTGTGACGATGCGCCTTTTGGACAGGTGAGCGTTGTGTGTGACTCGGAGAGCGTTGATGCTATTAAGCGTGCTGTGGATGCTTATGAGAAGACCAGGAGGGTGCGTACAGCGACCACGCTACCGATCTCCATTGTCGAGTTCAATGGCGATGCAACGGGCGAGATTATGGCACAGCTCATCACGTCGGAGAAGAGCTCTCGAGAACTCGTGATCCTGCCATGTGACTTCATCACTGATCTCCCGCCACAGGTGCTTGTTGAGGAGTACCGTAATAGGGACGACAGTGACATTGCCATGTCTGTGCATTACCACAACAGGTTTGATGGCATTGACAAGAAGAGTCTGATGCAGTACTACACTGTGCACTCTCAGGGCCGTTTGCTCGACATTGTGTCTCGTGACTACGTGCTACAGAACAAGTTTCTCGAGTTGAGAACGCAGATGGCGTGGAGGTATCCTTCCACGACGGTCTCTACGAAATTGCTCAACTCGTTCATCTATTTTTTTTCAGCAGAGGCGCTACAGGCGCTACGAAGCGATGTCGAGTTGCGTGGACGTCCAATCACAAAACTCGTGCGTGACCTTGCACGTCGCTCATGGAGACATTCTGATCCCAAGGGCACAGTCTCGATCCTTGTGCTCCCTGAGCAGTGTGCGTTCATCCGCGGTGACAACGTCTCAGCGTTCACAGAGGCCAACAGATACCTCATGAAGATCAAGGCTAGAGAATCGGGCCCACCGCAGCAGAAGCCCGAGAAGGGAGCAGCGACGGTCGGTGCCGACTCTGAAGTCGGGAGTGGTACTCTGTTGGGTGAACGCACGTCGGTGAAGAAGACCGTTGTTGGTAGAAACTGCACCATTGGGAAAAGATGTCGTCTTACAGGGTGTGTTCTTCTTGACGAGATCACGCTCGGGGACGATGTCGTGCTTGAGAACTGTGTCGTTGGACAGCGCTCGACGATCGAGTCCAAGGCCAAGCTGACGAATTGCAACGTTGAGGGCGAGTACACCGTCTCTGGTGGCTCGCAGATTAAAGGTGAGACGCTGACGAACTTGTTCATTGCACAAGGTGATGACGATGAGAGCACAGACGGCGAGACGGACTACGAGAGCGACTCTGAGATCGAGTATGAGTACGACTACGATGACGAGGAGGACGATGGGCTGTTTGAACGTTGATATAGGTCCCAATACTATAATGTGCAGTAATACAATGCTACAATAATACAAATTCAGTAATAGTACAATAGTAGAGTAATAAGATGCTACTGCCAAACCGCCGTGCCAATAAGCGCATACAAAGCTTAGCCCCATCAACCATTAAAGCAGCACCACAGGCCAAGGGACAAGGGACAAGGGCAAGTTCAGTGGGCCAAAGCACACATGGACACGCTCCCAGAGTCGCTTCCCTACTACAACCCGCACACGCAGCGGCACGTGGCGCTTGTGACGGGTGCGACCTCCGGGACGGGCTTCTACACTGCGCTGCACTTGTACCTCCACGGGCTGACCGTCTACGTTGCCGGGCGAAGCGAGACAAAAGTCCACAGGGCCATCAGAGAGATCCGTGACGAGGCCCGCAGACGTGTCAGTGCCGAGGTGGAGGCTCAGACGAGTGGTGATGGTGGTGGCGGTGGGCGTGTTATTGGCACGTTGAAGGCGCTCGTTGTTAACTTGATGGACCTACGCTCAGTCGACGCTGCCGCAAGAGAGTTCACGCAAAGAGAGTCCCACATCGACGTGTTGGTGCTCGGGTCCGGTGCTGGCGCCATCCCTTATGCACTCACCGTCGATGGGTTCGAGGTCCAATCGCAGACAAACCACATTGCCGATGTTCTATTCACGCAAAAGCTGATGGGCCTGCTAGAGCCCGGATCACGCATCATTTACACGACAAGTGCAGTGCACAGACTCGCATATATACCTCCTCCACACGCACACAACGGGAAGAAGCTGATATCCCGTCTTTGGCCCGACGTGCTCTTCTCGTGGGTCAGGTACTCGATGGCCAAATGCGCAGGAATGCAATACATTGCAATGCTCTCGTTGAAGCATCCAGAATTACACTGCTTTGCAGTACACCCAGGGTTTGTCATGTCGACGGGGATGTTCACCTATTGGACACGCATCCCACTTGTCGGGATCCTCTTTTGGGTGATGTTCCAGTTGTTTGCCTATGTGTTGGGATGCACTGCAGAGGAGAGCAGTTACGCAACGCTCAAATGCGCATTATCAAATGAAGTTCTCTTGGATGATAACGGGAGTTACTTTGGACCCACGGGGAAAAGAGAAACTCCGGGGAAACTCGCCTCTGATATGGACTCTGCTGCTGAGACGTGGATATGGACCGTCAGAGAGCTCAGCAAGAGAGGATACGTCCTAGAGTGATAAAGATAACAAGCTAGGTTAATTGCATTATCAAATTGACCCGTCATAGTGTAGATAAATAACTGTCTAATCATGGAGTGCGAGGTGTGTAAGCAGGAGGAGGTGGCAGAATCACATCTGACGACTTCCTTGGTTCGTAGCGGGGCAGTGGCTCAGGGGTTGGCCTCACGGGATGGGTCTCTCGTACAGGTACAGCACTTATCTCGGGCAAAGGATACTGGATAAGCTGTTGGTTCTGGCTAAAACGGCTTGTTGAACCAGGACCAGTGTGTCTGTTTGCTCTCCTGCGCTGTATCATCCTTAGTAGCATGAATCCAACCACAAGACACAGAATCACCAAAGGAACAATGATCCCGGCGGTGCTGCGGTTGAAAGACGATCCACCATCATCATCATCATCATCATCATCATCGTCGCTATCGTGCTCCGCATCTCGCTTCAGACTGCGCTTGCTGACTCTCCATACCTGACGCAAAGGCAGTGCCAGAGGTGCCATGGCTGTAGTATTCCTTCTTGCTGGTGATTGAGGGATGGTAGCAAGGTAAAGGACAGCGTCACAGCGATGAACAATCCGCGGGGGCTCGGAATTCCGTCGGATGCGATGATCTTTAGCCGAGGCGCTTTCCGTCTTTCATTTGATGTTGATGTTGGTGTTTATTGAGTCTTTGTGGTCTTTGTGTGCTTGGTGAGTGTCATAGTGGTTAAGGATCGTGTTGATGGAACATTATTGCTAACTGCCGGACGGATGAGTAATAGTCCGCTGTGATTGGAAGATGAAGATCTCTACAGTGAAACTAGATAAAATCATAGTACTATCTCTCAGAATGGCGTGAGGGTCTATACTCAGGTGGATCCGGTGATGCAAGAGTCTCTCTAGCAATGGAATCTCGAGGAGTCTCATCAGCAATAGACTCTCGAGGAGCTTCTTGAGGGATCTCTTGGGCAGCGTCTTCGTTCTCGGCTATGGCTGTGCTAGATCTTGTCTCCATCTCTATATCCATTGCCCCCTCAACAACAGGTTCCTCCCGGTTGTTATCTCTAATATATGCCGGTGGTGGCACCGAAAGATTGACCTCAGACTTTGGCGGCTCATACAACGGCAGTGGCTCGATATCAACTTCCTCTCCCCTGGCAGCAGCAACACGTGCAGCAGCAAGAGTCCCCAGCCTACTTGGCCTGGCACTGGTTGAGCTAATGGTACTTGTTGACTGTTTCGCCCTGCGTCTAAGCGTAAAGAGCGCAGTACCAATGATCAATACAACGACTGCGGCACCGATGAGTACACCAACGATGGTGCCCCTCATGACGTTACTCGTATCATTATTTGTGTTATCCGGGGATGCACTGGAAGTTGTGGATGTGCTCAAGGAGGTAGAGCTAGTAGCAGATATCAGTTCAGTTGATAATGTGGTTTGTGTGGGTATCGATGACATGACTCTAGACAATGAATCAGTTGTTTCTAACCATCAGTGAAGATCGATTCAATGGATCTTCCCACACTTATATCTGGCAGAAGAGGCGAAGTTAATGGCTCCATCTAAGGAAGCGAGAATGATTGATCACCGGCATCAAGGCCCAATTGGTATTGCTAGACAACCACGGGATAGTTTCACACGGAGTTAGCGCAAGTTCTATGATCCAATAGGACGATAAGGACATAATCAGCAAATGTCACAAGTGACTGCCATAGCTAAAGTTTTAGGGAAGAAGGCAGTATCTCTCTTGATCAGACATGGCGGAGTTAATGCACGGACCTTAAACTGAAATCCGGGGCAGCCGCAGCCAAATTAAGTCATTTTCGAAGATACAAAGAGTGGAACAACAAGAGGAGTGTGAAGATTATACTTTTTAGAATGAATAGAAAGAATATATTTAAGAGAATCAAATTATGGAGCATTGTCGAATGCCCAGCTGGGCAGGCCGGACTTCCGCAGCGGGTTTGACCATGTAACCTCCTGCACATCCACTGTAAGCTTATCAGACATCCCGGTGAAGTTGGAGTCACCCGCTCCATTTTACACACAGCCTCGAACCTAGAAGGTCTTTTACGACGACTATTTGTCATGAAGAATCTCCATCCCGAGAGATATGGAACATACACCGTGATGTATGATTGGATAGCACGTATTATTTCATAGACCACATAACAGTTTATTCTGGAGTGTGAGCACTCATTTGCTTAGCAGTGCGTTATCAACACACGGACAACCCATCCTTTGACAATATCTTGTGAAGAAACCACATCAATAGTATCAATAACCTCCTTCTGTAGCTTGGGGAAGGCATCAGCATTGGCCTTGTAAATATCGACTTTATCAATGACTGGAATCATGTTCTTCATCAATGCAGCAAAGCATACAACGAGTTCGCAAACTTTCCCAAACGTGATGTTCCCCCAATTCAACTCATGGTTGATCTTTGACATCTCTGGATTTTCTGCATTTTTGATGAAAAACTTGACAGATACACTCCAATCATTAGCTAATCCCTGTGTGGGGAAAACAGTCAATGCAATCTTGAAACCTAATTTCTGATGAATGATCCCAAATGAATATGGAGAAAGTAAGCCCATTTCACAAGGATCTCGTGCGACAAGATTCCGAAGACAATCAAGAATACACTGGAATATCAACGTGATAGCAATCGTTTTGTTCTCCAAAGATCCACATGTGAACAAGACGTTTGCATAAGGAGAACTTTCACGGCCTTTAAACATTCTTTCACTCTTGAATGTATCGCGAAGAGACCATATTGTCCTGGTGATGAGGAGATCATGCTCTAAATCAGGATTATACTTCTCTTGATCAATTGATATGGAAGTTTTTGCAAATGGATCTATGGTCATAGCATTTGAAAGCGAAGAAGTGAATGCTGAAGAAAGGCTAACAGGTGCCTTCATAGGCGTGATTGGATATGGGTCTGGAGGTTTCATGGGGGTCCAATTGGAGTGAATTGGTCTCTTATCACAATACTTCGAACCATTCTGCATCGAATCACAAGGCAGAACATTCTTACCAAGAGTGAAAGGGGAGGTCCCAGGAAGTTTACTCATACTCTCTGGACTTGAAGTAATACTGGTATTAGCAAACGTGGATGGATTTCCTAAAGTGTTGCTAGATGAATCAGCAAGAAGTTGATGGCTTGTGTTGGTTGTGGAATCAGCAGAAGAAACAACGCGATTTTGCTTGACTAGAGGAAGTTGAACCAAGTCCTTCTTTTCAACATCAGATATACCAGTGGAATATTCTCCTATCAACTGATGATCTTTTGGAGTCAGTACAAGATCGTCTGCAGGAGTTGGAGATCTGCACTGTTGTGTGTTATCACAGTTTTCAATTAGGATGAACACACATTTCTTCTTGGCCATGAAGAGTCTGAATCCTTTCTTCTTTATCATCGGGTTTGATCGTCCAGCACACGCGGTATTGCTCTTCTTGTGTGTTTTGAACCCATTGCCCGATAATGTTGTGTTGCAATATTTCTTGCAATTGCCACACAGGAAGACATCAACGGGGGTTACCACATCAGAGAGCCCATTGTCCTCAACGTAGATAAAGTTTTGACTCTCTGAATTCTTGAACAACCTTTCATAGATACTTATATCCCTGTCCTTAATCGTAATACCTTCATATGCCACCGGATAGTCAAGCCGGAAGCGACCAGTTGGCGTAAGGATCACATGACGAACGAGGGAAACGACAAGCCCAGTGGGGATGTGATAGGCGACGGTGCTGTCAAGGGAGATGAAGTGGTTGTTAGGAAGCTGTAGATTCTCCATTACCAAAATTGTAACAACACTGTTCTGTGTACTGATTGTTTTATCACTGACGCGTCAGAAAAGACGACGCGTTAAAGTTGAATTTGCTTATTATGAGTTGAAGGGATAGTAATACGGGGATAAGCGGAGATACTACCACTTACATAAGCAATTGTCATTATCCTTCTTATACAAGAAAACATGCTTTATAAATGCATAAACTGTCATAATAGCCAATAAACTATTGGTAGTAACATTAAATATTCGTGAAAAGGCTCAAAGAGCGAGCCTCATTTCCATCTGGCAACGTGGTGGTACAACCTTTTACCAACGACTCTTAAGGCATTCTCTGGACTGCAAGGCAACCAGTCAAACGAGTGTTCCAAGAAGGCTGAGCGTGTAGAGTGTACAGGAAGAGGCTTGTCGTCATTAGTCATAGATATAACAGTGAATAACAATGCCCTGAATACAACGAGAATCTGGCATACCGATGTGAATGTCAGGCTGCTTGTCTCCAATTTCGCCTGCTTCTTGAACAAGGACAGATCAGAACTTGGCGAGGGTTCCAAGGATATCAGTACACCCCAACCGTGCTCACCACCTTCATTTGAAAGTTGAAGACTCAAAGGGAAGCTGTAGTTGTCGTCAAACACAGTCAATTTCATCCTCTTTGCATCGAGTTTGAAGCGGAAGTTGTCAGATATGGATGGGGAAGAGTCCCGAAGCTCATCAGTAATGCAATCCAAAAGGATGTATGGCAAGAGCGTAGTGGAGAGTTTTGGATCTGTCAGGTATTCTTGAACAGCAGCTTCAACATCGAGCACATCATCTTGCAAGCTAGATTCGAAATGATCCAAGGCACTGGAGGACATCATCTCTATGAAAGACAAAAGAGTTGTGGACATAGAACTCAATGAATTGTGTTCCTCTGACATTGCCTTGGAAACTGTTCTTGAAATTGGTGCTGCATTGTCTAATGCAGAATCAACCAAATGAGCACCATGCGTTGGGACGGTGGATGATTGTTCTTGTGCTTCTTTAGTATCAGCATTATGAGGTTTCCGACAGTGGTTATGCAAGTATTGTGGAGTCAGATTTGGCATCTCAACATCATCCCCATTTCCTCCATTCTGTTTTACATTGTCGTAGTTCTTGTTGACTTCGGCGCCACCAGTATCCGTGCCCTCACCTGATTTCAATGCAGGCCCTGTTCCCGTCTGATCTCCATTTACAACCTCATTTTCCTTGCTCTCCCCTTTAAGCTCCATGTTCATCAAATTACCAGTGGCGGTTCTGCTCTTGAGGTACCTGTTATTCGCACGATTTCGTCTCTCGCTAATCATGTTGTTCCATTGATTCGTAAGCGAGTTCTTCCATTTCTCCTCTTCAAGTCTCATCTCCTCTGTCGGGTTATCAATAATCATCTGCTGTTCACCAATGAGCTTCTCCACAGTTATCAGCTGTGATCCATACAACTCGGGCATCTCTGTGAGTGTGACGTGACCCCATCCGCGTGGGTCGGCCCTGCTGGAGAAGCCCTTGCAAGTTACAAAATGGTTTGGAGAACAACCGTGACGCTTCTCACGGACCCCCCAGCACACCAATAAGCACTCACAGCAGAGTTTCATCGTCACCTGCGAGGCAAGTTGTGAAATCTCATCGACGGCCTGCCCATCTGCGAGGTAGACCCAGTTAGCCGGGTGGTAGTCCCCCTTGGTGATGAAGTAGTACGGGAGCCTCTTGTTCTTGTAAAGCTCGATCGCAATGGTGTTATTACGCTCAATGAAGAAGTTCGTCGCCGGGTCTGTCAACCGATGCTTCGCAAGCTCGACTAAAAGCCCTGTGCTCTGGTGCAAGACGACTTTGGCAGATAGTGCCACAAAGCCGGGTGGGAGCGGCACGTCCGGTAAGTTGATCGGACACCTCTTTGCAGTTGTCAATGGCGGTAGCTGTCGCACAAATACTCCCTTCTTAGGCTCCTTGACCATCTCTTTGCCGTGTCTTTGCCGTGTCCATGTTGTGGTTCTTTGTGGTCACAAAAAGGCTTCCAAATTTTCGTGTGTTTTGCGCGACTTTACTACGGTTTTGTGTCACCTTTTAGCATATCATTAGCACAGCCATTGGCATATATCACAGCTCTCTCTATATATTTCTGGCTCATCACCTTTTCCATCTGGCAATGTGCAGGTAGAACTTCTCCCCGACTATCTTCGTCGCCACCTGCACACCGGGACGCATGTTCTGGAAGCAGTGATCAACGAGCTCCCGCATCATCAGCAGAGGAGGCATCGTCAGTCTCTGTGAGACTCGTTCCGTTATCGTGTAAATCAGCGCTCTGAAGACAACGAGTGCCTGGCACATCTGCTCGAAAGTGAGCCCTTCGGCATCAAGCCTGTCGTGGCGCGTGAACACGTCTGTCTCTGCAGCGGGCGTGTTCTCCCTGTCAAGCTTCACGGATACCGACCATCCCACTGCCGTGTCGTTCGTGAGCGTTAGAGATATCGGGTAGATGTTCTTGTCATTGTAGAGCGTTAGCGTCGGCCCTTCGCCGGAGAGAACAAACCGGAAGTGGTCAGAGATTTGCGAATCAGTGTTCCACAGATCATCAGTGATGCAGTCCAGCAGGGCAAACGGAAGAATCGTTGTGCTCGTCACTGGGTTCGTCAAGTATCCTGAAATCACGGAGCCAATCGTAGCGTTTGTCACCTGTGCATCGTCTTCAAAATCATCCTGTGCGCCTTCGTCCATCATCTGTATGTGTTCTTCAACCGATTCAATCATTTCTAATACGACAGTGGACGTATACCCGGAGGTAAGTAGCGTGCCAGATAATCCCTTTGTAGCTGCTGTTGTTGTTGTTGTCGTTGTTGTTGCTATTGCTGCTGCTGTTGTTGTTGTTTCGTCTGCCTTCGGGGCACTGGCCGTATTTGCACTCTTGGACTGCTCAATACTCAGTCGAGATGGGTTTGCCGAAGCCGTGGGTGTCGAAACAGCACTCTTTAGTGATACGGGTGAAGTACCGTTGATGACGAGAGGAACCTTAGCATTACCCGAGCCGTTGACACCAGACTCCTTAGTACCAGACTCCTCCGTAGTTGTAGTCTTATCTGGGCCTGTCCCATTTGTCTCCACCTTGGTAGGAGCTATATTCTGAGTGCCGGCTGGTGTTGGGAGGTATAAGCTCTGCTTTTGATCCGGGTCAGATGCTGGTGGCCTCTTCCTCTTCTCCAGTATGGCCTTGACAGCGTGCACGTTCTGTTTCTGGAACTCTCTCGCGTATCGAGCGGGCATGATGTAGGACGAGTGTGGAACTTCTCTGAGAATGAAGAACACATCCATGTTTTTAAAGAAGGACGCACCTTCTACCCACACGGGTGGCCTCTTACTCTTTGCACACACAGGGGAGGCATCGTAATGCGCCTGGGAGGCCTTCCCCGGGAAGCTGGCAAAGCAGACTTTCATGCAGGCACCGCACACCGGGTAGCTCGCCGTCTTGTGAATAGCACTCCACAGCTGGTCGCTCTCAATGGCGATCCAGTTCGTGAGACACTCCTTGGACTGCACAACGTCGTAGTAAGGGAAGCTGTAGATCTTGCTGAGCTCCCGCGAGAGCCTCTTCCACCGGTGCTGGAACTTGCTCGAGGTCGGATTGGCGATGCGGTCTCTCTTCGTGTCAATGAGGATCTCCGTCTCCACGTGAAGGAGCAGCATCTCGGCCAAGTAGGTGAAGCCCTCTGGAGCGCGTGGCGAACTCCACGCCCGGCCGGACCCGTTCTTGGTCATTGGTGGCTCAGTGATTGTCGTGTTGCCAGTGAAGACAGCCAAGGGAAAGAGCAGATGGCTGCGAAGCAAATTAGATGGGAGACGACGACTTCTTTTGGAAGACGCGTCCTTTCTTCCTTCCAGCTGACCGGTAATTCTGTTGTTCTCTTTTGAGCAGTGAGACGGTCACGTGCATCGGCACGTGATCACCGCCCCCTCCACGGCAGGGTAACGCTGACGACTACTTCACATCTAATGTATACAACTCTTGGATATAGTTATAAGGACCTACCTCCACCTCGAGATGTGCTGGTACAACCGCTCACCCACAATCCGCGTGCCCAGCTCGCCTCCACAACGGTGCTGTTCAAAGCTTCTCTCCAGAAACTCAAACATTGCAGAGCGCTCGGGCAGAGCGTTTCCTAAGCTGACACGTGAGACAATGGTGTAGACTAATGCCCTAAACACCACCAGGATCTCACACACGTCCTCAAACGAAACACCAGCCGTTTGTAGTTTGTCCAGTCGTGCGAATATCCCGGCTTTCCCGTTCGCATGCGTAGATTCGTCTTGGGATTGAGATCCTAGTGAAACACAAACGTTCCAGCCTTCCTCCGCAGAGTTCGACAGCTCCACTGACACGGGGAATTTGTTGTCACTGCTCGTGACCAACAACTCCGGGCCTTTCCCTCGCAGCACAAACCGGAAGTTGTCTGCAATATCGTGGTTTGCGTTCCACAAATCATCAGTGATGCAATCAAGCAAGACATATGGCAGAATAGACACGCTCGTCACGGGATCAAGTAGATAGTCTTTCATCAGCTCGGCAACTTCCGGATTCTTCTCCTTAATCTCAGCTTCAAAGTCTTCTTCCAACGAATCAACCATCTGCTTCACGTAGGAATCAACATCCCCCAACATTGATGTAATGAGGTCATCCTTTGGTTTAGGAATGACTTCTCTGCGGGTGCGTTTGGATGGTGTCTCTTTTGAAGATTTCCCAATAGACCTCAGCCGTTTCTTGGAATTACCATTCCGAACACTTGACAACACTGTACTCTCCTGCGAAATAGTAACGTTAGCATCACCGTTAGCATCACTGTCAGCATCAATTGCCACAGAGGCATTGATCAGCGTCGAATCGGGTCTATCCACTGTAGCCTCTGGATCCAACTGGCTCTCATCATCAATTTTCTCAACATCCTTCGTAATCTGAGCTCTATCACTAACAGAAAGCTTCCTTAATCGTCTTGGGGCATTTGTAACCGGAACTTTTACATCACTATTCGTCTTCTTTTTTTTCGGTCTCCCTCTTGGACGCTTGTTTGTAGAGTCACTTGCATCCTGTGCCAGTGGGGCTTCACCCACCACTTTCCCTACTTCTCCATTGTATCCAAGGGCAGAGTTTGCAGCTTTCTGAACGCTTTCCAAAACGCGGTTGCGAATGAATGTCTCAACCAGGTTCGGCCTGCGATTGGATTTCCCATTCGGCATGTGTGCTAGTTTCTTCTGAAGAGCAATAACAGCCTCCTGCTGAGCTTTTTCAATGGATATAAGCTCCATCCGCCCGCTCTCATGTCCTCTCAAGTCGATATCAGTCAACACAAAATATGCATTCTTTTTGACTCTCCCATAAAACAGAGCACCCGTGCACTTGATCGCATCAATACGCGTGGACACCATATTGGGACCATGGGCTTGTAGTAAATGTTCCTGGAACTGAGGATTTGACTTCTTCGAATTGCAGAAAAGTTTGCAATATGGACACATGACAAACTGTGACATTGTCAGATGTTTTGAGAGCCCGGTATCTGCAAGATGAACCCAATTACCGGGAACTTCGTCGCTTTTCAGTGCTTCGTAAATCAGCGAATCGCCAGCGAGGGCGCGTGTCAAATCCCGAAACTGCTTCTTGTACATACCTCCTGTGGGATCAGCAATCTTCTTCTTGGCCCATTTGATGAGAAGCCCCGTCTCGTCGTGACGCACATGCCATTTGTCGAGACGCGTGAACCCAGGGTGCACCTCGATCGGGGGCTCCATATCGATCGCACTGGGCTTGGACACTTCAATGGACGTGAGTGACTTCTCATCGGCATCACTTCGTGTCTTTGAAGACGTCTGGGGTCGTGATGCAGCTTTTCTCGTCGACGTTGCTGATACCTCCTGTTTTTGTGGCATTTTTTCCCACTAAGAGGAGCGCGCCTGTAGGCGAGGAACGATAGTAATTCCGCCAACGACGGGTCAATTGTGTCAAGAGGATTGACTAGAAATCGGGTGTGAGTCTTCAGGCCCGAATGCACACTGATGTGTCCTCGATCTAGAAACAGGGCAACAATCTGGTGTTGTTGTTCTGTGGCACTTTAAGAAAAAAGCAGCCACAATATAAAGATTTCGCGATCATCGGTCAACGCCCACACAAACACTGTGATGAGAAACACTGTGATCGAAAGCTCCAGGTTGAACAGTTACTGCTTGTTTGTATTTATTCCTTGTTTGTACATTTGAGGTTGACTATGTTTATTTAAACGTATTCTTTCTTTTTTCACCTCACAGTTGGTGCTGCTTTGGAAAGTCACCCACTGAGGTGCCAGTAGAACAATGAACAGTGAACTCTTCTCTAATCCTGACAAACACATGCTTTCTCCAACTTTCCCTCCGTTCCATAGTTTACTTTACTCTTCCCCCTCTCCCTTCCTCTTCCTCTTTCTCGCACAAAATGGCGATGGTCTGAGATTGGAAGCTGACTGATGCACCCAGATAGGCGCTGCGCATGCCTATGCATATCCAACTGTTTATTGGTACTTTCTGTTGATTGGTCATGGTATGAGGAGTTGGGCTAACGGTTGGGAGAAAACAAGTGCACACATCACAAATATCACTTCAATCGATAATATCGTATGTATTACTTCATGTTCCTCAGCAATGTCGCTGCTGGGCCGTCCATACCTCCTTCGAGAGACTGGAGCAGATCTTTTAGCGATTGTTGTATGCGACCATCGTTAATGTGGTCCAGTAATTCATCATCATCATCATAACCATCATCAGCATCATCATGTTCTCGACCAGCACTATCGTCATCTGCAACATGAGACTTTGTTTCTCCAGAAGGTCCCAATGTCATAGCCCTGAATGCTTCGAGGTCATCACCTGACAATTCCAATGCCTCTTTTGCAAAGAATTCAAAGAAATCATCCTCATCAATGTCAACATTTTGGCTCTTCAAAAAAGATCTCGCCTTTTCATCATCATCTGTTTCACTATCTGAGAGCTCATCATTTCTATTCAATTCCTCAATCTTCATTTGCTTACCAGAATCATCATCCCTTTCATGGTTATTAACACCGTTTACACCTGATTCTTGATCTGTAAAGAATTGCTGAAGTTTACTCATCATGTCTTCTTCATCAAAAGCTTGTGGAGCCTCTTCCTCGTCCACTGGTTCAAAGTCTAACTTCGGTGCCACTGGTTTATCAATCCTCATTAGACGGATCAGTTCGTTTTGAAGCACATCACCTTTCCCATTAAACTCTGCAATCTCCTTATCCAGTGGGGTGTACAAATACTCAGCACCAGTTCTATTGACAAAGTTTATAACAGCCTGGTTGAGAATTTCTCCTCCTCGGAGTGCAAAATCTGATACAGAAATCTTCTTGTTCTTCTTCTGCAGCCATAGCTCAAGCATGAGATAAGTCTCAACCCGCGAAGGAATCTTAAGCCTCACAGGGTCTTCAAGCTCAGTATACTCCTTCTCCCAGCTTTTTTCAACAATAGTTAGTTCCTTGAGGTGCTGAGCTACAGCAACATTGATACAATTGTTGTTTCTCATTAGAAACCCGGCAACATTTCTCGATACTCGAGTTTCCATGATAATCTGACCCTCCAATGCCTTCTGTGGGAAATCTTTACACTTGAGGTCGACACAAGTATCCAACTCAAGCACTCTCATACACTTGTATGCCGCTTTCTCCAAAAAAGTGAGTGCTTCTTCCAATCGAAGTCCTCTATTTGAATAAAACATCTCGGGGATGATGATGATTCTCTTGTGGTTAATCCATGTCCTATTCCTTGCTGTTTCCGGTTCTAGCCAATCGGGAAGCGACGCCCATGCCTCAGTCAAGATGTGGTCACCTTCTGAATCGTAGCACCGTACGTATAAGTCCTCGTAAGTCTCTGACATCTCCCATAGTATGCTGGTGAGCAGCCACTCATCGGTATCGGTACCACCAAGCTCCAACTCAAGAAACAGGTAATGCTCTCCATTCTTTTCACACATCTCTATAGTTGGAGGTGCAAAATCCCACACGTAGCTCTCAATCCACGGTCTGAGTCTCCGCTGAAGGTCCTGGTGCACTGTGTTGATGTCTCGCAGCTTCTCATCGGTTGTTGACACGGGATTAACGTGGAACAACACCGCCGTGAAAGTGCTGTTTTCGAAAGGGGCAACGGCCACTTCATCGTCCCATATTTGCTCGGATGACGAGTGATTAGCGTCTTCTGGAGTCATAAGAAGGGGCAATTTCGGTGATCGCAGACTGTCTTCGGCTTGTCCAAGTAAGCCATTCTCTGTGGGATTCTCATCAAAACAAATCGCGGAGTTTGGCATAAACAAACGGAGCAACGGTAACGGGAAACGATAGCAAACAAGACGGATAAATTGGAAGGAGATTGCATTTCTTTTATCAGAATTGGACACCAATCAGAAGTTTGTCGAGGATATCAAAAATTTATCGGAAAGTACTTCGAAATGACCGAGATAAGGGAGAAGATATGGCATGGAGCCATCCCATGTGTCTTTACACTCTACCCTCATGATTCCAACCAAATGACCAAGACATATGAGTACTACGTGAGTGTTGTCATATCACTGTTGACCTGTTGAGAGGCTAACGTTCATTTCAGAAACTGGTACCCAGAAACAGCTATTTCCCGTTGATCTACGAGGAAATGCTCTCCTTCTTCAAACCATACCTGCTTGTTCCCGAGTGGTCCGAGCGTTCTGAGTGGTGGTTAGAGGTGGAGGGAGTTCCTTTACGATGGAATTGGCCCGTTGGAATATTGTACGATGCAATGTCTGGCGTTGACCCTCAAAAGGCTTCCAAGATAGACCCTTGGAGATTGACCTTGCGGTATAGAAACTATCCAGAAGACTACCTTCTGCCTCTGCCATCTTACAAGACACTCGAGACCCATTGGACCAACCAGATAAAAGAAAGCTGCTACGTGCAACATGGTACAGCCAAACCAGTGATGGTCCTTTCCAAGGCGGACTCCTCGTCGTTATGGAACTCTGTGGAATTGCACCAGTTCAAGAAGTTTTGGGAGATCTTCTCCAAGATTACACCCAAGTCCTTTAAAATGTTGAAACGTATACCGGCAAGGTTTTACATTACTGTTTCTGATAAAGTGGTAGACCTGCCCATCACACCTGTGGATTCACACACAGGAGAGCAAAATACATTAGGTGTTGTCCTTCATCAACTTCTTCCTGAGCTCTTCCCTTCAACGAAAAACTACATCATGGCCAAGCCTGTTCTACATGGAATTGTCATTGCAGCAAACACACCTCTTGCTCAACTGTTCTATGAAGCTGTATATGTGGATGGATTTCTCCATTTTGCTATTGTACCCGTTTTTTGATGTGATCAAATAACCTTGAAAATGCATGAATATTGTAATATCATTTTGGAACGTTGAAGACAGCCTGCAGCCATATTCTATACATCTTCAGCTGTCTCTTTCTGTTAACAATGAGTCTTCTGTCCGTGCCAATTTTCTCTTCCTCAAACTTCTTGGTGAAGATTTCTCTTAGTTCTTCCTCTGTGAAGAAGTAAACTCTTGTTCCATCACCTCTAATGTAGAAGTTATCATCTAAGAGACGTCCCTTCTTGAATCGCACCTGAGCCAAATCATAACGGCCATAGTCTCTGAACAAAATTTGTCCTCCAGGCTTCATTACTTTTGTCAGGTTGTCAACGGCTTGCTTCCACTGGTCTGGGGACAGTGCAGAAAACACAAAGATCATCACTGCAATGTCAACAGAACAAGGCTCAACACCTTCGGGTAATGCACCTTCACTATTGGCCAAATCCCATACGCAAGCATGTGCAAATTCTGGATTGAAATGTTCACTTGTCTTGACAAGCTCGACTGCCCTCTTGCTATAGTCTGCACCAATGACGCGGAGATCCGGGTTCTGGTTGGCGTTAAGGATTGGGAACATTGTATTCCCAGCACCACACCCAATTTCAAAGATTGTTACTGGACCAGCATCGGCTTTGGTAGAGGCATATAGGGAGGGAAACTCGATCTGTAACCATTTGCGATCTTTGAAGAAGTTCTCTCTGTTGTTCTTGTAGAAGATATCCCAATAACGAGCAGGATCAGAGTTATACTTTTGCTTATCAAAATCATCCACTGGAGAATCGTACTGCTTCTTGATCTTCTCCTCAGCTTCAATCACCTGTTCTTGCCCCCATTCAACGTTATCCCAAGCATTGTGGTTCCATACGTCCTCTTCACTAGTGAGTGTTCGCTGACCGAACTGGAAAGGATCATCGCGCCCTATTCTGGTGTCGGACTCTTGTAGTGGTTCCTGTACTATTACTGGAGAATCAGCTGTGCTGGAAGACATATTTTCCCGCCTGAATCTGTGATGGTTGAACGAAATGAGATGAGCTGTGCGTTGTAGCTTGTAGCTCATCGGCCTGAAGTTTTCATCCACAAAAAAAAAAAAAAAAAAAAAGAAAAAAGAAAAAAAAACAGCATTGGAAATGGTGTAGAGGTGTTATGTGACGTATAGCAGTTGGATAGTTGGATACGTAGTACAGATGTAACGAGCGCAGAAGACTCTTCAGAATGGTGGGAAGTCCATCATGTGCTTAAACACAGGTAAAAGCCCTTCAAATCAATAAGTGTACAGCCAGATATATAATCAAGGGTACTCTTAGTATGGCATTACTCTAGTGGAGGGTAACAAGGACCCAGACGAGGATGCGTGATGTTCGAGACGATCACCGAAGGAACCTGGCACGACCACCAGCCGTCTTAAGCCCTTCCTGTTGTAGTCACTGGCAAATTAAGCGAACGATCTACCGATTTAGATCTAAATTTAGTCTTGGTTACTGCTCGGCTAAAGAATGCAGTTTGCTCCATAGCGCTGCACTCAAAAGCAAAAACTTCAGAAACTAAACCAGCCCCAGAAGCCTTCCAAGACTTTAAAACTAAATATGGACATACATAAAGGATTACACATAATAGGGATGCTTTTAGAAGAGCATCCTACAGGTTTCAACACCCTAAAAATTACAAGCCCGCTTTCCTTCGCTTCGGTCGGCATGGCTTGGTGTGGCGCGAACCAGCCAATTTACCCGATTGGGACAACTGACAGCCAGCACTCAATGAAAGATGCCAAACACAAACAAAGAACAGTCCAGCTCTTTAGGCGCTATGAGTGTGGCTTATTTCCCTATAGAGAAGCCTAGCCAACCCCCGTGATGTCATACTTAAATAAGCCGGTGCCTGTTAATATTCCTGTCGTCATAGCATTCTTCTTGATGCTCCCTCTTGATGCTAAGACAGTAAGGCAAACAGACATACCGAGAAGATGAGATACCTCCGCAAGTTCAAGGCAGACACAATCACTGAAGATGATGTGATGCCAGCACTGCCTCAAGTGCTAGACATGGATATTCCCAAGTTAAGGGAAGATGGCAAGAATCGCAGGCACAAAATGGATCAAGTTCCGATCAGAGTGAAGACACGGTATAATGGTGGCCGCAATGGTCAATATGGACGCAGAGTCGTCAGCACTCCAATCTTCGATTTGGTAACTGATGGGTTTGAACTCCTCCCACCTCCACGAATCAATGACACATCTTCCAAATCCGGCCCCGTCTACAGAACGTTGGATCCGCTCAAGGCTCGTGCACAGCGCAGTTTACCACCACTTCCAAATACGGAGAAGAAGAAGCAAAAGGAGCCAAGGATGAGACATGTGTCGATGCCGGTTGATAATGCTGGGAAGACATTTTATGAACACAGTGACCAAAGTCAGAGTTTTTCTTCTATTATCCAGATCTACGAAGAGAGCTCACCATTTGGGAAAGTTGACTTTGATTCATTGCAGTCGTCAATGGACCCTGGTTTAGAAAACGAAACATCGTCTTCAACTTCAGGTTCATTGTTTTCTTTTGAAGACAGCGATGAGGTCGTTACAACGTCGACGCATTCACCACAGACTTCCATATCAACACAATCATCACCAAAGGCTACACTTGACCCGGAGGCTTTGCCCTCTCGTCAGTCACTACCACCATATGGGAACCTTGCACCTCCTTTACTCCCATCAATGCACCCACTGAAGAAAGGGCATCTCCCAAAGAGGAAACCACCGCCAAAGACCTGCTCTGCACCAGTCTTCAAAGAGGCCTTACCAGAGCAGCTACCGCCTGCGAAGCCATTACCAGAGAATTCGAGCACAAAGGCCATGCCAATGTGGTATGTCCTCGGTGATCAATGTAATTCTATACCACCACATCATCATACACACAGCGCGTATCGAAACACAGGACCAGTTGCGAGAAGGGTCGTCTCCGGCAACAAACCTATCTACGCTGCCTGATAGTTGTGACTTTTATCACACACATTAATATTGTCCGATACCCATCGCAAAATATAATATTCTTAATCAGAGTTGTAGTAAGAAGAAACAGTAAAGAGTAGTTATTGAATCTAAGCGAATCTGCCATCTCACCTACGTGCACAACCTCCTGCCGACCCTGTTACCCGGCCGAGAGAAAAAGACAGAAAAAACGAAAAACCGCGGCGGCCACAGAAAGAAAAGTCATCGCGGCGGCATCACTTTCACCACCTTTTCGACACATCTTTGACCACATTCGGCGGCTTACAAAGCTCTTTTAATTGCTCTTAAAAAAAGTAAACTGGTGTTTTTGTATCACCAAATCATTGCTATTGAAAAGAAAAGAATAGGCTGCTTCAAAGATGGCTGAGGCTAAAACCATCGTTCTCGAGAACGTGAGTGAATGTCCAACAATGAATGACTCAGCGGCAAAGATACTAACCACACCAACAAAGACTGCGAGAAGAGATGTTCTCATTGAGATCGAGAAGAAGTACCAGAAGATCTGGGCTGACGAGAAGCTCTTTGAGCAGGACGCGCCAACTCTTGAAGAGGAGAAGGTTGAGATTTCTGCCGAAGAGCTCCACGAGAAGTACCCAAAGTTCATGTCCTCAATGGCCTACCCTTATATGAACGGTGTCCTGCATGCTGGTCACTGTTTCACTTTGTCCAAGGTCGAGTTTTCTGTTGGGTTTGAGAGAATGAGGGGCAAGAGAGCACTCTTCCCATTGGGGTTCCACTGTACTGGTATGCCAATCAAAGCATGCGCTGACAAGTTGGTGCGCGAGGCCGAGATGTTCGGTAAGGACTACTTGAATGTCCCAGAGGAAGAGGAGGAAGAAGAGGAGAAACCAAAGGAGGCCGAGCCACAGCAGAAGGCCCAGGATGGTAAGTTCAAGGGTAAGAAGACCAAGGCTGCAGCCAAGCAGGGTCGTGGTAAGTACCAGTTTGAGATCATGCTTCAGCTGGGTATCGAGAGAAGCGATCTTTACAAGTTTGCTGATCCTTACTACTGGCTCGAGTACTTCCCTCCTCTCTGCCAGAGAGACTGCGACAAGTTCGGTGCACGTATCGATTGGCGTCGTTCGATGATCACGACGGACATGAATCCATACTACGACCAGTTCGTCAGATGGCAGGTGCAGAGACTCAAAGACATTGGCAAGATCAAATTCGGAGAGAGATACACGATCTACTCTGAGAAGGACGGCCAGCCATGTATGGACCATGACAGACAGTCAGGAGAAGGTGTGACTCCGCAGGAGTACACTGGTATCAAGATCCGTATCACCGAGTTTGCGGACCCATCTGTCGCCGAAGGTCTTGACCAGTCGAAGCCAGTCTACCTTGTTGCTGCCACTCTCAGACCAGAAACCATGTACGGTCAGACCTGTTGCTTTGTGTCGCCAAAGATTGACTACGGTATCTTCGACAACGGCAAGGAGTACTACATCACTACTGAGCGTGCTTACAAGAACATGTCGTACCAGAAGATCACGCCAGCCCGTGGCTCGTACAAGCCAACTGCCATTGTGAACGGTAAGAAGTTGATTGGTTCCAAGATTAAGGCACCATTGTCTGTCTACGACGAGCTCAGAGTGTTGCCTATGGAGACTGTTTTGGCTACAAAGGGTACAGGTGTTGTGACTTGTGTTCCATCGGACTCTCCAGACGACTACATCACCACGAGAGATCTGCAGAACAAGCCTGAGTACTACGGGATCAACAAGGAGTGGGTCAAGGAGCCTGTGCATATTATTAGCACGGAGAAGTATGGCGATTGCTGTGCGGAGTATCTCTGTAAGCAGCTCAAGATCCAGTCTCCAAAGGACTCTGTTCAGTTGGCTGCCGCTAAGGAGGCCGCCTACAAGGAGGGTTTCTACAATGGTACGATGACCGTTGGAGCATACAAGGGCCAGAAGGTTGAGGAGGCCAAGCCTAAGTGTAAGGCTGACTTGATCAAGTCTGGTGATGCATTCGTTTACTCTGAGCCAGAGTCTCTTGTCACATCACGTTCTGGAGATGTTTGTATTGTCTCCTTGGAGGACCAATGGTATGTGGACTATGGTGAAGAGGACTGGAAATCACAGGCAGTTGAAGCTTTGAAGAACATGAATACCTTTACCACTGAAACCAGAAATGCTTTCGAGGGTGTGTTGGACTGGTTGAAGAACTGGGCTGTCTGTCGTACCTACGGATTGGGTACCAAGTTGCCTTGGGACGAGAAGTATCTTGTTGAATCTCTTTCTGATTCTACAATTTACCAAGCCTACTACACAATCTGCCACTTGTTGCACACTGATTACTATGGTCAGAAGACTGGTAAGTTTGGCATCAAACCAGAGCAAATGACGAGTGATGTATTTGATTACATTTTCTTGCGTAAAGAGAACATCGAAACAGATATCCCACTTGAGGCTCTCCAGGCCATGAGAAGAGAGTTTGAGTACTTCTACCCATTGGATGTTTCTATTTCCGGTAAGGATTTGATTCCAAACCATTTGACTTTCTTCATTTATACGCATACTGCAATTTTCCCAAAGAAGTTCTGGCCAGCTGGTATTCGTGTTAACGGTCACTTGTTGCTCAACAACAACAAGATGTCCAAGTCCACTGGTAACTTTATGACTTTGGAACAGATTGTTGACAAATTTGGTGCTGATGCTTCTCGTATCGCCTTGGCCGATGCTGGTGACACTGTTGAGGATGCTAACTTTGAAGAATCATCTGCCAACGCTGCTATTTTGCGTTTGACAACTTTGAAGGAGTGGTCCGAAGATGCTGTCAAGAACATCTCATCTTACAGAACTGGTGAATTTAACTTCTTTGACTTGGCCTTTGAGAATGAATTGAATGAGTTGATTGAAGAGACTTATCAAAACTATGCTGAGACCAACTACAAGGCTGCCTTGAAGACCGGTTTGTTCGACTACCAGACTGCTCGTGACTACTACCGTGAGGTTTCTACAACCATGCACCGTGATCTTGTTTTGCGTTACATTGAGACTCAGGCCTTGCTGTTGACTCCTGTCGCTCCTCACTTTGCTGAATACATCTGGAGAGATGTGTTGGGTAACAAGACATCTGCACAGGATACCAAGTTCCCAAGAGCCAACAAGGAGGTTGACTTCTCTCTTACTGACTCCTTGGAGTATATTCGTTACTTGGCTCGTTCCATCCGTGAGACAGAGGGATCTTTGCTCAAGAAGAAGAAGGGTGGTAAGCCAGCCGATCTTGATCAGTCAAAGCCAGTCAAACTGACAGTGTTTATCGCTGAGTCCTTCCCAGAATGGCAAAATAACTACATTGAGCTGGTTCGCCAATTATTCGAGAAGCAAACTTTGAATGACAACAAGGTGATCAAGGAGGCTGTTGGAAAGGACATGAAGCGTGCCATGCCGTTCATCTCCAACTTGAAGCAGCGTTTGACCAAGGAGTCTCCAGATGTTGTCTTCAACAGAGAGCTCAACTTCGATGAGATCAAGACAGTGACTAATGCTCTCGAGAATATTAAGCGTGCACCATCTGCCATCAAGCTCGAGGAGGTCCAGGTAGTCGCATTCAAGAACGGATCTAAGGTCGGTAAGGATGTTGTTACTGGTGAGGAAGTTCCAATCTTGATCACCGGTAAGATTATTGATGCGGCTGTTCCAGGCCAACCGGGCTTGTTGATGCAAAACATCTAGATGTCTCAAACTAATGTTCCACCGCTTTCATCCTATTTTTAGAAGGTATATAGTTAGAACTGGGGATTAGATGGGATGTTGTTTGCTTTAAAAGTTTTTGTTTATAAATGATTCTTATGAAAGTCTGTCATTCTGTCGTTGTGCCAGTCCGAAACAATGTCGCTTACTGAGATGATTGGAGATCAGAAGTAAGACATGCATGGATCACGTCCCGGACCACGCCTGTTTTGATGATGATTGCAAAGCCCTAATATGCCTTAATCATATCCATACATTGACCAATAGTGAACTGTGCGCCCTTCTTGCCGATAACATTCAGCAAGCTGGTCATTAACTCCTTGTAGTCATCAAATATACCGTTATCATACCCGCAACTGAAACATATAGTGATTCCATTTGGTGAACCGACAACATTGTTCCCAATATCCTTGAGGAGGCTGGACCTTGGTTGAGAGAATATGTACCTTTCAATACCAGGAATGTATTCTCTATAACCAAGATTTGAAATCTCAACCCATGAAGGATCAGGGGCTGCTGAAGTCACATTTGTCACGTATTTCTCAACATTAACAAAATCAAGCATGCCCACCATATGTGCAGAGTCCCTGACGAATCCCTCTGTAATCTTTAACTTGGCCTTAAGTTGATCCCATGGGATACTGGATGATTCAGTGAGTTTCATTGTGGAAGCATAGGAACCATATGATCTTGGAGCATCCAAATAAGGCCGTTGATTAACCGGAATGCTAACTGAGACATTGGTATCTCCAGTCAGTTTGGAAACGACGTAGACATTCAAGAGAGATAGCATCGTTGTAAATGTGATGTTCTCCTTCCGTGTAAATTCCTTGATCTTTGCTACACTAGAGGAGGGTAGCTCAACAATAGCACGGCAACCTTTGCAAGACTCAAAGTATTTTGTATCTTTTGAAGCTGGGGGAACAAAATACGACCAGAGAAAGGCAAGACCTTCCTGGATTATAATCTTTGTTGCGAACATTCTTGGAGACTTCGTCAATTGGATAAAATTTTCCCTCTTGTCCGAGTCAGGAGGAATTGAATGTCCATTAGAGAGCAGAACAAGATCCTCTAGTACCAAAGCACCAGTGGTTCCATCGCAGAAGATGTGATCACAGGCAAAAAGTAACCACTTCTGGTTGACGAGAACAATTTTCCATAGTGGCTTCTGCGTTTCGTAGTCGAAGTAAATCTTGTGGATGTCATCAAGCGCATCGTTTAAGTCTTCCACTTGGACGGTTTCCACGCATTCGGAAGGATTGCAGGAGATCTCTTGCACCTGCCAATCAATGACATTCAAACGCAGAATTCGTCTTTGGGAAACAAGATCTGCAACCAAACGGCGAAGCCGATCGACAGTTATCGGATGTGTAAGCTTCACTCCATTAACAATACACGAATAGGCTCTGAGCTTGTTAATGTAGAAGTAGAATTGGTCGATGGGAGTTAGAGGCGTTCTCATGAGGTCGATCTCTTATAGCTAGCGAGGCAACAAAAGTCAGAGTAAACGTCTCCAGAGAGGAGACCAACAATTATATATAACAATACATCTTTGTTGAACAAGATAAACATATAAATAGCAGTATGACGTACTGATCTCTCCATAGCTGTAACTACAGTTTAGACACCAACGCAGCTCAGAGCCGACAAATCCATGCATTGTTGTCTCGAAACCACCACAGTGCACTTTACCACCACCGCCATAAACTTTGCCCTCGGATTTGTCGGAAATGAAAAACAGAAATCGTGGCATCTTACACCCGCACACCATCATTGTTCGCTTAAAGCTCTGTGAAGTTGAGCCTTCTCACCCCTGGCGGCTATAAATGAAGAAAGATAAGGAATTCGTTGCCCTTCAAGCAGGCTGTACTAGGGGCCTTCTGGTGCACTAAGATGTCAGACCCAGGGAATTGCCTTCTCAGCAGTTCGAACGTGAGTTTTCTCCTTTAATTTGCTTGATCTCTACATTATATGCCATGCGCTTCTTCAACGAGCCTGATCTCCTGTATTTGAACACTTGCTAGCGATTTATTGGATCAATGATACTAATTCCATACTCTAGACCTCCAGGCGGGACGTTCTTATTGAGATCGAGAAGAAGTACCAGAAGATCTGGGCTGACGAGAAGCTCTTTGAGCAGGATGCGCCAACTCTTGAAGAGGAGAAGGTTGAGATTTCTGCCGAAGAGCTCCACGAGAAGTACCCAAAGTTCATGTCCTCAATGGCCTACCCTTATATGAACGGTGTCCTGCATGCTGGTCACTGTTTCACCTTGTCCAAGGTCGAGTTCTCTGTCGGGTTTGAGAGAATGAGGGGCAAGAGAGCACTCTTCCCATTGGGGTTCCACTGCACTGGTATGCCAATCAAAGCATGCGCTGACAAGTTGGTGCGCGAGGCCGAGATGTTCGGTAAGGACTACTTGAATGTCCCAGAGGAAGAGGAGGAAGAAGAGGAGAAGCCAAAGGAGGCTGAGCCACAGCAGAAGGCCCAGGACGGTAAGTTCAAGGGTAAGAAGACCAAGGCTGCAGCCAAACAGGGTCGTGGTAAGTACCAGTTTGAGATCATGCTCCAGCTCGGTATTGAGAGAAGCGATCTTTACAAGTTTGCTGATCCTTACTACTGGCTTGAGTACTTCCCTCCTCTCTGCCAGAGAGACTGCGACAAGTTCGGTGCGCGTATCGACTGGCGTCGTTCGATGATCACGACGGACATGAATCCATACTACGACCAGTTCGTCAGATGGCAGGTGCAGAGACTCAAAGACATTGGCAAGATCAAATTCGGAGAGAGATACACGATCTACTCTGAGAAGGACGGCCAGCCATGTATGGACCATGACAGACAGTCAGGAGAAGGTGTGACTCCGCAGGAGTACACTGGTATCAAGATCCGTATCACCGAGTTTGCGGACCCATCTGTCGCCGAAGGTCTTGACCAGTCGAAGCCAGTCTACCTTGTTGCTGCCACTCTCAGACCAGAAACCATGTACGGTCAGACCTGTTGCTTTGTGTCGCCAAAGATTGACTACGGTATCTTCGACAACGGCAAGGAGTACTACATCACTACTGAGCGTGCTTACAAGAACATGTCGTACCAGAAGATCACACCAGCTCGTGGGTCGTACAAGCCAACTGCCATTGTGAACGGTAAGAAGTTGATTGGTTCCAAGATTAAGGCGCCATTGTCTGTCTACGACGAGCTCAGAGTGTTGCCTATGGAGACTGTTTTGGCTACGAAGGGTACAGGTGTTGTGACTTGTGTTCCATCGGATTCTCCAGACGACTACATCACCACGAGAGATCTGCAGAACAAGCCTGAGTACTACGGGATCAACAAGGAGTGGGTCAAGGAGCCTGTGCATATCATCAGCACGGAGAAGTATGGCGATTGCTGTGCGGAGTATCTCTGTAAGCAGCTCAAGATCCAGTCTCCAAAGGACTCTGTTCAATTGGCTGCTGCCAAGGAAGCTGCCTACAAGGAGGGTTTCTACAATGGTACGATGACCGTTGGAGCATACAAGGGCCAGAAGGTTGAGGAGGCCAAGCCTAAGTGTAAGGCTGACTTGATTAAGTCTGGTGATGCTTTCGTTTACTCTGAGCCAGAGTCTCTTGTCACATCACGTTCTGGAGATGTTTGTATTGTTTCCTTGGAGGACCAATGGTATGTGGACTATGGTGAAGAGGACTGGAAATCGATGGTACAGGAAGCCTTTGATTTGATGACAACAATGTCTCCAGTGACTCGTAATGCATTTGAAGGTGTCCTCGAGTGGTTACGTAACTGGGCTGTCTGTCGCTCATATGGATTAGGAACCAGACTTCCCTGGGATGAAAGCTTACTTGTGGAGTCATTGTCTGATTCTACAATGTATCAGGCATACTACACCATTTGTCATCTTTTGCATAAAGACTTTTATGGGAAAATTCCAGGAATTTACAGGATTAGACCTGACCAACTTACAAGCGAGGTCTTTGATTACATCTTTCTTCGACGTGATTTGGATGAGATATCCACTGACATTGATGAAAGGGCTCTTCAACATCTGAGGCGGGAGTTCGAATACTTCTATCCAGTGGATGTATCTGTATCTGGAAAGGACCTCATTCCGAATCATTTGACGTTCTACGTCTATATCCATACAGCGATCTTCCCAAGACAGTTTTGGCCAAAAGATATTCGTGTCAATGGTCATTTGCTTCTTAACAATGTTAAGATGTCGAAATCTACGGGCAATTTCATGACATTGCACGATCTTATCGAAAAATTTGGTGCAGATGCCAGTCGGATTGCATTAGCGGATGCAGGTGATACATTTGTTGATGCCAATTTTGAAGAGACAACTGCCAACTCAGCAGTTTTGAGGTTACATACTTTGAAGGAATGGGTCGCTACTGTGGTTTCTGGAATCGACAAATTCAGAGTTGGAGAGCTTGAGTTCTTGGATATTGCGTTTGCAAATGAAATGAATGAGTTGATTGAACAAACCTACAAGAATTATGATGAGTCAAATTATAAGGCTGCTTTGAAGTCTGGGTTCTTTGATTATCAATATTCTAGGGACTTCTACCGAGAGGCCTCTACGATCGGAATGCATCGTGATTTGGTATTGCGTTATATTGAGACTCAAGCGTTATTATTGGCACCCATTACACCACATTTCAGTGAGTATGTTTGGAGAGAGGTTCTTCAAATGGAAGGTACTGTTCAAAATGCTGCATTTCCTAGAGCAACCGAGACAGTTGATTTCTCTATCTCAGGGTCATTAAACTACGTTCGTCATATTCTCCGTGCAGTTAGAGAGTTAGAGGGTGTCAAATTGAAGAAGAAGAAAGGAAAAGCTGAAGTGGATTCTAATTTACCTGTCAGCATTACTATATTTATTGCAAAGAGTTTCCCTGCCTGGCAGGAGCAGTACGTCGTTTTGGCGCATGAGTTGTTTGTCAAGAATGAGTTACAAAACATCGAAAGTCTCAAGACAGCAGTTGGTTCTGATATGAGAAGGGCAATGCCATTTATTACTCATTTGGTCCACAGATTGGAAAAGGAACCACCACAGGTGGTGTTCAACAGAGAACTCAACTTCAACGAAGTCGAGGCGGTGAAGACAGTATGGGACAATTTATGTCGTGCTCCCCAGTTTGTTAAAGTGCAGTCTTTGAGAGCAGTACTTTTCACTCCGGGGGAGAGTTTTGGGGAAGATATAATGACTAGTCAGAAGGTACCACTGAATGCTAGTGGGAAAGTGCTAGAGGATGCAGTCCCTGGGCAACCAGGTATGACTATGGAGAACATTTGCTAACGAAATGTTATGAATTGAAGAGATGACTTAATGATTGGGCTAATATATAGAGAATTGCATTGGATAAATAAAAGGTTAATGTTTAATTTGAGGTTTCGTGAGGCTCAAACAACATGGTAAAGTTGTTGGAGTTGGATCTTGTTAGTAGAGACGATGACGTCATGGGAGTGAGCCAACCACTCGATGTGATCTTGGATCTTTCTATTACAGTAGTGGCCATTTAGCATGCTACGAGTTTTTATATCGATTATCAAAGCATCGAAACGATACTAAAGTGTCCATGGTAGTATTAGTAATGCTAGAACCTTTTTGGGGCAATCCAGGCTATTAACTAATCACATCGTTCTACCTCTCTCATTATCATCTTCCAAATCTTCAAAATCTGAACTTTTCCTGGTACTTTCGCCGATCCCCATATGTTCCAAATCGGTTTCGACATCTTCCAATCCATCCTCGTCAACTTCCTCTTGTTCAACAATCACAGGTGCTTTAGTTCTCCTAAACTTGGATGCACCCGGCGGAATACGACCTCCAGCCATTGGGCTCTTTCTTCTTCTCTGTTGGAATGACTTTGGGAAAACAGAGTCATTTGGTCTTCTCCCTCTTGCTGATAATTGCATGACTCTGTATGAGGACGATGTGGAAGTATCATAAAGTGATCCTTTTCTAGAAGACCGATCTGATGTTGATGAATTGCTTGAAATTAGTGATAATGAACGACGCGCACCAGTTTTCACTGAATTCTCCGAGCTCAGTTTCCTCTTGAAGGTTGGACGTGTGTCTATGCTCATGTTCGTGCGTTCTGAATCCACTGAGATATCAGACATTGTAGTAAATTGTGATGCAACGGACTGTTGAGATATCATAGATACAGGCCGAGGTCTTGATGATCTTCTGAGCGATCCATTGGCGGAACGTGGGTTTGTTGGGGAAGGCTCATGAATGGTTAGTTTGCTATTAGGTATTGCATTCTCCACTTTATCTGACTTTGGAGTGGCCATGTGTGTTTGTTGTTGTGACTTAAACTGTGGTTTGGGGATTGATAGTTTGATAGTGCTACCATTTCCGAGTTGTAAAGGGGTGTGGCGGTTGGCACTAGGAAGGTCAGATATTGTAGATCTTCTCGTGCCTCTTGGTGATGCAATCTCAGAATTAAGAGGTTCATCCTTCTTGTTGTTAATCTTCAAGAATTTGGTGAATTTCTGCATAAAGTTTGTCTTTTTTCTCTCTGGAGACGACGTCATAACCGGATGTTGATCAAATGAATTCGTGTCAAAATTAGGTTCAGCTGGTGCAATTGCTGGAGTTTGATTCGAAGAAGATGAGAGTCTTGATACGACACGTGAAAGCTGTTGTGATGAAATTGGTTCCATCAATTGTGATACTCTTTTGGATGTTGACTCTGTGATTCTTAACACCGAGCGGGACCTTGTCTTGTACTTCTTGGCCTCCTTCTTCTTCTCCTTCTCAAGCAGAAGTTCCCATAGCCCAGAAAGGGCATCACAAGAGCTGTTTATCACACTCTTCTGTATTGCATGTGTGTCAATTCCCAAAGATTTCAGTTTTTTCAGCAAATGCTTTTCAGCCTTTGTTGTGAAATGCTTTTGGGACATCATCCCCTTGACCAAATCGTTTGATTTTTCCAACAGTTCTGGTCCAATGGATTCCAGAAATGGATCAAGAAGTATTTCCTCTGTTGTCGGTCTCTCGTGTGGGTCCTTAGCCAAGAGTTTTTTCATTAATGTGATCACTGATTGTGGCGGACCATCCTTGTAAGGAGGTTCCTCATTAATAATCTTGAATTGTGTCTTCATCTCATCATCTTCGTCAAAGGGCATTTGTCCATAGACCATTGTGTAAAGAATGACACCGAGTGACCAGATGTCGATCTTAAACCCGTCATATTTTTGCTTCTTCAAGAGTTCAGGCGCCATGTATACGGTGGTACCACAAACAGTTTCTAGTAATGTTCTTTGGTCGCACTCCCTCGTGAATCCAAAATCACTGAGTTTCGCATTCCTGCGCTTGTCAAGGAGAATGTTCTCAAGTTTCAAGTCTCTGTGTATGCAGTTCAGCGAGTGGGCATAATAGACAGAACTGACGATTTGCGCAAAGAATCTGGCGCATTCATCGATGGATATGCGTCCTGACCTCACAATGTAATCGTACAGCTCCTTCCCCGGGCACCACTCGAGAACGAGGAAGATTCTCTCAGCTGCCACGATCACCTCAAAAAGCCTCGTGATATGTGGGTGTTTGAACTGTCTGTGGTAGAACACTTCTCTTACGAGATTGGGGTCCGACTTGGCGCCCGTTTTCAGTACCACCTTGGTGTGTGTCAGTCTGTGTACGGCAAGGTACACTTTCCCGAAGGCACCTTCCCCGATGAGCCGGTGTATCGTGTAGTTTCCCACTTCTTTGATCTCATCGGAGCAGAACTGCGCATAAAGCGTATTGTACGACTCGGCAATGCGGGCCTTCTCGTTGGTGGAATTTCGTGTGGTCATCATCTACCAATGTGTGTTCGAACTCTCCACGAAAGCAGAACCAGCGTCCCTTGTGGGCTCGGCAGTGATCACCAAAAGGGTGATGATGATGCTGATGGCTTTTAGTGGTGTGGTCCGGAATGAGCAGTGTGGTAATTCCGGGTAGAAAAGAGGCGGGAAAAGAAGGCAGCCAACGCTCAATTGTCACTAGAAAACTCCAGCAGAAAGCAGTATAACTCTGTAGATATTGCTCGATCCCAGCAGATCCTTCTTCCAAACACAAATTCAAGCAGAAACAACCAGCCAACAACTTTTCATTGGCTCCAAAGTCTGCTTACTGCGCACTTTGGAATTTCGTAGGCAGTTCGCGAAAAGTGGTGTCACGTGACCTCCTGGCTACGTCTTCTCTATAAAGGTAGTAATGGGTTTGTATGTACACGTTTATATTTGGTCGTTAAAGCTGCTGGAGCTCGTCGAGTCTCTGCTTCTTCCATGCCTCGTGCTCGCGGATCTTCTTCCCGAGGAAGGCCTTCATCTCGTCGGTGATCTGCGTTCTTGTGCGAGAGTGCTGCTGCTTCTTCTCTGCTCTCTCGGCAAGGAAGGCCTTCTTCGTCTCTGTGAGTGGCATCTGTGGTGGTGTGAGTCTCTTGACCTCCGTCTTCGTCAGCTTGGCGCGTCTCCACTTGGAGTGCGGGTTTCTGATGCTGGCAAGAGCGTCCCTTGGGATGTCACTTCTGACAATGCTCTCGACAAAGAACGTTCTCTCACGGACGTTGCCCACCTCTGTCGATAGGGGACCGTCCTCTTGCAATTCTGGTCTTGGCCATGGGATGATCATCTCCGGGTCGCCATACACCGAACGGTAAGGCATCGGTTTGTGGTAGTCCTCGTCATAGTACTCACCGCGGAACTCCACATTGTCAACGGCAACAACCTTGAGCTTCTCCGTCTTTTCATCCTCGACATCCGCAACGAGCCTAATCTGGTCCACGGTCACTGGCTTCGGGAAAGTCACAACATGGCTCTTCTGTCCTTCTGTCCAGAACTGCTTCGGCACAACAACCGTCGTTGATGGTCCATTCTCATCGAGGATGTAGCCACCGTGCTCAACATGACGACTCACTTTGCAAATATTCCCGGTCTTCGGGCCCTTCACGATCAGCACACGGTCGCCGACAAGGTACTTGAGTTTTTTAGGATCTGTGGGGACTGTACCGTCAGCGTGCAAATCAACATCGAGCTGTGAGCGAATGAAGGCAGGCTGCGTCCGGTCCTGGAGCTTCACAAAGTAGGGCAAGCGGTGTTTTGGCACACGCTTGAAGTCAAGACGGAAACGGGCACCGGCTTTCGACAGGTACGACATCCTTTTCCCTCCAGTGAAAAGCAACTTCTTGAGCCAATTCTCAGGTATTTGGCATCTTTTGGCTTTTCGCCTCGACGATGCGAAAAAAAAAAAAAAAAAAAAAAGTTCAACTATTAGTGGTGTCCGGGTGAGTGGTATGGGCACTCCACTATAAACTCTAGCAGTGACAAAGGGAAATGGTGAAGTCTACATTGGAGGGTGGTAGCATGGAAACAAACATATAAGTCATTAGAAATCTGTCCAATGGCTTGCATTGGATCAAGGGAATGAGTAATAGTAAACGGTAGACCTTTAGTTGTCTGTGCAAATAGCAATGAACTCGTCCTCGTTGACTGTTGTCCGTGTTAGTGATACTCAATGGGTATAATATGATAAACTTACTTTCCCCGTCGTTATCGAGATCGAACTCATCTATCATGCCTCTCAACTCTTCGTCTGTCAGGTTCTCACCGAGCTCCTTTGCGACTCTGCGAAGGTTTCTGATGGAAATCTTGCCCGTGTTATCGTCGTCAAAGAGCCTAAACGCCCGACGGATCTCGTCGAGTGGATCCCTATTAAGCACCTTCTCACCCACTGCTATATGTTAGTAGAATTCCCTCACGCATTCATCACTGCAACTTACTGACGGCAAAGAAGTCCTCGTAGTGCATCTGGTTTCTGTCATCACGGTCGTACTCCCGGATCAACTCCAGCACCTCCTGCTTCGAATACTCGAACCCGAGCGCACGGATGGCGACCTTGAGCTCGTGGTAGTCCAAATACCCGTCGTTATTCATGTCGAACAGGTTGAAAGCCTCGCGGATCTCCTGCTTCTGCTCCTCGAGAAGCTCCTTCTTGAGCTGTGAGGGCGCACGCGTCTGTACGATGTTCCCGTGTGTTCTGCGTGGCAGCGGAAGCGACATCTTTTTACTGTGACAACTCGAATCTCAAACACTCCAATTCCAAGGCCAAAACTTGCCAATTAAAGCTCCTTAAACGCGTCTTTTGCTGCTGTTTCCGTGTTAAATTGGATATCTTCTTCGCGTCTATTTACTATGAAAATCCCAGGGCTTCATAACATTTTTCCATCACCACAATGTAAACAACGTAAACAACCTCTACTTCTTCCACTGCACTGGCACAAGGAGCAATATGGTGGTCGTTGGCGAGCGTGTGCTGGTGAAGGGCTCACCGGGTGTTGTGCGGTTTGTCGGCACAACCGAGTTCTCTGGTGGGGTCTGGTATGGCGTCGAGCTTGACGAGCCTGTGGGGAAGAACAACGGAACCGTCCAGGGAGTCCAGTACTTTGAGTGTCCCGAGACATGTGGGATATTTGTTCGAGAACCCATGCTGGAGCCGTTGAACTCACTGGCAAGTGGCGACTCTTTGAACCGCAAGACCAGAAGACAGACCAGCACTGGTGTCATCTCTTCAAGAGTGGCATCGCGTAATGCGTCCAGGGCTTCCACTGATAGAGTAAGGAGCGTGTCAAGAACATCGATGGGTGAAGGTCCAAGACGGTCTTCTGTGGGTTCGTCTGTTTCCGTGAGAAGTGTCTCGAGAGAATCTGTGACTCCTCATGCCCCCGACAATGATGAGATCCATAGACTCAGAGCCATCCTTGCCAAACTACAGGATAAATTACACAATATGCACACTGAAATCGAAACTTTGAAGGCCTCATCGTCAACTCTCCAAGAGGAAAAAGCTTTGGCTATTGTTAAATCGTCGCGTTTGGAGGAAGATCTAGAGGTGATGTACATTGACAAAGAGACCCTTGAAGAGCAAAATGAGCTGCTACGGCAAGAAATTGAGACTCTTAAAAAGCAAAATGAAGCTCTTCAACATGAACTTGATGCCTTGAAGGAAGAACTCCAACTTGCTGGTGATGTGAATGGTTCTTCTTCCTCTGACTTGGCCAAAAGAAACGAAATCCTGGAAGAGGCTCTGTTGAAATTGAGAGATCGTACAGAGGATTTGCAAACGCAGCTCGAGCAAGCACTCATTGATGCCAATAATAACAACGAGATACCTAAGCAAATTAAGGAAGAACACGCAAAGACCATGGAGAAGCTCTTGGCTACTGAATTGAAAGTCCGTGAACTCGAAGATCTAAGGAAAGAAGAAGCCGATTTAGAGAAGATTCATATCGATACTGAAAATGAACTTCAGAAGGAAATTGTAACGCTGGAATCAATCATTGCTCAAAAGCAGAATCTCATTGTGACGTTGGAGAGCAAAAACAATGATCTGAATCAAGTGGTTCAAAGTTTAAGAAAGCAGAATGATAAGGAGGTTACATTCGACTTCAAGAAGTTTGAAGAATACCGAATTAAAGCAGCCAATCTTCAAAGGGAGAAACAGTCTCTTCAATTGGATTTTCAACTTCTAAACTTGGAAGTGGACATGAGGGAAAATATCCTGATGCTATCTGTCGGTGCTGGAGAATTGAAGAAGTTCAGAACAAATGGTGAGCTAAGAAAATTCACAAAGGTATACCAGCAGCTAGCCAAATCTATCGATATTAACTCTGATGACTTGTTTATTCACGTTCTTTCAATAGGAGCAAAGTTCAAGTTGCTTCAGTTTGCATTCTTCTTGGAGTACTTGTCAGAATTGCAACACGATCTCTCTACAACCATGCAGTTACAAGACCTCAAGACTGTGACTGAAGAGTACATTCATCACATTAAGGAGCAAGATTTTAGAGATCTTCCCCCAATTGACGAATTGGAGGCGGCTCTTTTGTCTCAGCTGGATGTTGATCGGGCTAATTTCCAAAACGTCTTAAAGGTTCAATACCAGGCACAACTACATCGTCTGTCTTTACAAATCGCACAAGATGTTACATCCAGTATGAGCAGTGTGTCCTTCAAGAATAAAGTTGGACAATCAATACTGACAAATCTGTATCAATCCATTCTCAAACGCCTAGAATGGGTTAATGTTGTTGCTGTGAAAGCTCAAAGAACTCGTAAAGAGTCGCATGAGATACAGAAATATGAAATTAAACCACTGTCACATGAAGTCGGTCTATTCATTGATGGCATATCTGGAAAGTTGACAAACCTTGATTTTGACAACACCAAGGTTGACTTGATTCCGGAATTAAATGCTGTCATTCATGTCCTGGACGAACTTTCAGATGATATTCCACAGTGGGAGTCTCATGAGGTGACAGTGGAGAAGAACGTACCCCTCATGCATGATGCTGATGAACTGCACAACAAGGTCATGTCTCTTCAAACGGACCTCTTGCAGAAGTCAAATATGCTTGACGAATCAACATCCAAAGTGCAGCTTCTTGAAGCGCGTCTTCAACATCTTCGTGATGCCGAGGCGTTGGCAAAGAAGTATCGATCTGAGGTTGAGGCATTGAAATCGATTAATGAGGAGCTTGATTCACGTGTTGGTGGTCTTGTCGCTGAGAACGACCGCTTAAGCGGAGAATTGCAAAGTGCCAGAAAGAATAGTTTGTTGCATAATTCACAGTTTGAGACCTTGTTGGAACAGAGGAAGCATACGGACCGGGATTCTCTAGTGTCTGAGATTGAAGTTCTACAGAGAGCAGTGAGGTACTATGATGCAACTACAAGAGCTGATGTGGATATGCCGTGGTTGAAAAGGGAATTATCCTTGTTCAAACCTTATACCAGGGAGGTTTCTCCGGTCGATGAGCTTAGAAGGATTGGGAAAGATCTACAGCGTGCCGTGGAGAGAAGTCATAATCACATTATTGGGTCGTGAGAAATATGCTATCAACTTTTTCGTCATCATCGTTAGATCTTGGCCTCTTTGGCCACTTGATAGCTTCATCAATTTGATCGCGCGGATAAAGCCATTCCAATGCAGCATAAAGGAAGATATCAACAATGTAGCAGAGAATAAACAACTTCCCGATCCAAGGCCCATAGTTATATAGTCTCTTAACTCTCTCTAATGTAGTGAGAGACTCATCCTTGCGGGAAATTGAATCGTAGACGGCTTCTGTTCGAGCAGCAACATCTTCCCAGGAATACATTGTCTTGACTGCTTGATGAAAACTAGATGTGTCGACTCTCCCATCTTCAAGTAACTTGATGGCACGCAATGTGGACTCCACTAGTGAGTCAACTGATGGAGATGAAAAGATTGTCATGTCAGTGGGGAGCACCTCAGGAATACCTCCGACTCGGGTTGTCACAACAAGAAGCCCGCAACTAGCAGCCTCAACAAGAACTGTGCCAAAGGCTTCAGTCAATGAAGGATGAAGATATATATCACCTTGTATCATTACCTCACGTACACGTTCGTGCTTAACTCCTCCAATCAGTTCCACGCGTTCTTGTAAACGATGGGTCTCTATGCACTGCTGGATATCAATAAACTTGGGCCCATCACCAGCAATAAGGAAATCAACCTGTGGACTCTGTGCACATATCCGAGGTATCATTGCAGCAAGAAGATCTGCTCCCTTATTACGGAAGAGACGTGAGATGACGACTATGGTGATTCGTGATGGATCCTTTCTGAACGAAACAATATCTGACATTAGCTCGTCTTCAGATTGTTTTGGCATAAAATCCTCGGATAGTACAGCATTAGGTATTACACTCACTCTCAAGGGGTCACAACGGCCACGGAGAACAACGTTCTCCTTGCAAGTATTGGAAACACAAATGAACCTATCAAGAAAGTTGAATATGAACTTGAGAGTCTTGTTACCCCAGATCGATCCCACATCGGAGAACCCAAATAACGAATGCTCAGTGATCACCGTCTTAAGACCCATAATCGCACCATGAACGATTGCCTCGTTTGCCAAAGTACTCATTGAGGCATGCCCGTGGACAATCTCGATCTTCTCTCGTATCAAGATGTTACGAAGGATGGGGAAACCTGCAAACACCGTCGGGAAGGTTGTGTTTCTGTAAAAGGTGAAAAAGGGAATGTAATACACTTTCAGCCCATTGGTCAAGTACCTTACACCTCTTCTGTTTCTGTAACTGTGTGTGATTATGATGACGGAATGTCCCCGTGCAATGAGCTTTTGAGCCAAGTGGTAGATGTGGAACTCAACCCCACCGGGTTGCGGGTAGAAAAAATCGCAGACCATCCTAAACGCTGTTAGTAACAAAACAAAATCATAGTTTCAATGTCCACCTAGAAGACTCACGCGATGTTATAGCCCATTCTCAGCTAGCTATTTGCTGGTATTCTCAATCGTCACTTCTATGTGACATGTGTGGTTGTTGTGTCCATCATCAGGCATCTCTTTTACATAACTGTTTAAATCCGGGTAATCCTACAAAATGGCTGCCAATTTACTCTTGAAGGATCACAGGGGGAGTTATACTGTCCCTTTCTTACTCAGATCCACAAGAAGTTATTGCTAATACGACTTCAGTTATCTGGGAGGGATGTGTTCTATGCGCATAGTTCCTCCATTGAGACACTCAGTTGTTCAGCCCACAAGATCATTGGCTTAAACTAAATCATAGAATCGGGCGGAATCCAACCCACATTTCCAGATGAGTTCAGATATGAAAAAAGCAAATGATATCTGTATAATCATGGAATCCCATGAGGTCTTATTATCTCCAATTGGCTTCGGAATGATCATTCAAGGAGAGATGGAGAGACCCGTCACACATATGGCGCGGTAGCGGAGCCACATAATGGGGCCTCTCACTTTGCTGCGAGAGGTGTGTGATTATATGTCTGACGTCGTTTCCAATGTATCCTACCGTGATATATGCTACGGGTATACTTCACTACTTGGGACGGCGTCACTTCGGCGACCTCTCCAATTGCATTTGGCGCAGTTGGCGTAGTTTGGCGGAGTGACGGAGTGACTGGCGCTATACAGTGTTCGTACCAAAAAGCTTTCGCAATTTTCGTACTTTTCTTAAGCGTGTCTGTACCGGTATACTGCTCCTACCAAGATGTTCCAAGCAGGAAACCAGTATTGTACTATTGTACTACAGTTAAGGACAATCCAAAAGCATTTGTTAACGATGATATCCGAAGCCATATAGGCATCCAACACCAGTAGAATAGCTAACAATTGTAACTGCTCGCATAGAGATATTATAGCAATTGATGTCCCGGTCTAACACGCGATGGTACAAGCACGGCCCTACCGGAGTTAGCGCAACAGAGTTTTGGAGATCTCAAGGGCCAACAAGAAGCTCTTCAACTGGCATTGGATCTCATTGGAGGTTTTCCAGGCGTGGGATCCGTGTTTAAGGTACCCATTAAATAGAAGACAGAGACTGCTGGTGTTAACTTACCTAATCAGAGCGAGCAATGCCCCGAATTCGGCAATTTGAAGTGAAGCGGGTAATCCCGTGAGGTTCAAGTGTCGACCGATCTCTGCAAGGACCCTGATGAGCATCTTCATTCTCACACTGAAACTTTTTGACCAATCATTCAGACTCCTGTACATAACTCCTAATGGCTAAAGCTGTCTCCGATCAAACCTGCGGAGCGGTTCGCACTTTTGCTTACTTTCTAGCAAGTGGGACTCACCACCTCCTTAGAGATGTCGATTATCTTTCTCTTTATGGCGAAGAACCCAGTGCTATCGAGCAGGCATTTGCGATATTCCTGAATATTCTTGAAGTTGACAATGAGGGAAATATCACAAACATCAAATATACAGATAAACGAGCTGCTGATTACATCAGATGCTATTGCAACGGCACAGAGGTTAACCCACCATTCGAAGATTGGGAAGTAAGACTCCATACTCCCCCAAATTTGACACGATGATAGCCCGTGCAATACCACTACAACTAAAATACACGGATATTAAAAACACATAACTTCATTTCATTATCCTTGAACAAAATACTTACAACCATCAGATATCAACTCAGCAACGGTGTTGATTTCCTTTTGGACATCCCATCCAGAATAAATTGCATCTCTGATACCAGGGAATGACCACCAGGCACCAATGTTGCTATCTGGTTTAAACAGCTGTGGCCCGGCCACAGGGTTCTTGTACCATGGTCTACCCGTCAATCCCTCCTGCATTAAGAAGAACTTCTCCAACCCAGTCAGACGAGTGTTCCAGCTCCAGCGGTGGAGAGAGAGCAAAGAGGGTTCCAAGCCCCCATTCTCCTCAAGAAGTTCATTCCAGGCTCCTTTCCATCTATCCAAGTCTTTGCCCAGTTGCTTCAACTCCAGTAATGCCGATGTGATTGCTGTGAAGTCGTATCGATTGTTAGGCTGTACCTGGGTAGCATAAGCCTGCAAGTCTTTGAAATCGGTATTCATCTGATCAACGTAGGCAGTAATATCAAATGGAATAAGAGGATCCTCAACAATACGTAACGAAACCTTCAGTAAAAGCTCCACCAATTTGCGATGCTTGGCAAACCCTGGATCCATATTGGATGTTCTAAAGTTGTCAAACGTGTCGTCACATGAGTACTTTGGATATGAACCGCCTTTGTAACCAATCTCCAGGACCGGAATACCCTGCGCAATAAATGGCACGTAATTGCCATATTCCTCAAACTGTTTCCCAAGTGTCATGTTATATTCGTCCTCGTATGTCTTTAGTATACTGCTTAATAACCCACTTCCACGAGCTTCAATGTGATCTCCAGCGATCACATCACTCAAATCCAGATAAACCATGCTTTCCTTTCTTGCCTCTCGGAAGTTCAATTCTAGCAGTTCAGTTGCACCTGCATAGTTATACTCACTGGCATCCCAAGAAAGGAAGTAGATCGACCTCAGAGGCTGCCAGTTGAAGTTTACACGGAGTTTTTCAAATACCTGAGCCAACTCCAACAACAAAACAGTCCCAGTGTCTGGAAATATAGCACCTTTACAAGGGGCATCACGTTGTGCTCCAATGTATAATGCTTCATCAGGTTGCTCTTTCCCCTCAATTTTTGCAAGAACATTCCATACTGGATGATCCTCCTTGTATACAACTTGATTGTCCAGCGTCACTTCAAGAGAACCATTACCAGAATAGAAACCATCCTCCATGGCGACACCTTCTTCACCAAGTCTCTTCCAAAGGTCCAGGGCCTGGTTCCATGTTAACGAGGCACTTGGAATTTTGGCCATCATTGCATCTTTACGATTGAGATGGTTCTGTGACTTCTGTGATGACCATCCTGGGGTCAGTGGATCACCCGCGTAAAACTCTGGGATTCCAACGCCTCTTCTCTCTGCAGAATTTGGGAAATCGTCTGTCTCCGAGGTGAATAAGATGGCAGAGCATTCGTAACTTTCTGCAGCCAGAACTTTCTGCGACACAGGAAGGGAGCCGTACTTCACTAAGCAAATTGCACCTTTGGGGTCAATGTTATTTTGTTTGAGCCTCTCAAAATCAGTGCGTCTTCCATAATAAGCGTATATGAGTCTACCAGTCTCTGCTCCTTCCTTCGAAAGCGGGTTAAACTGCTGTGTGATGTCAAGGAATGTGTCTGCATATTTCAGCGTGGTGTTTCCCGGGTAGTTCAGCGTTACCGGGATGTCTTCAAATTCCGTGATTGTGATTCCTCTATCCTTAAAGAATGCTTCAACGAATCTAGCTGTGGAAAGGTCGCCGGCAGTCCCGGCAATGTGATCAAGCGAGCTAAGATACTCTAAATTCTCCTCCATGCTCTTCAAGTCGATGCTATCCATACCAAACTTCTCCAGGCGCTCTCTGTCGCTAAACGAACCACCAGTTCTCGAACTATCGTCAGGCAGGAGTCCAGATGCCAGAATAGCATAGATTATAATCCCCACGGCAACAACGTAGATAAATCTCTTGACGATTAGCGGGTTCCCTACTCGGGCAATAGCAGCCTCACATCTTCTGTTCATGTAATTGTACCCCTCGACCAGTGGATCCAACACATTGAGACGGACTGGGTCCATAACTTTCCTGGAGAATGCGCTTCTGTATTGCGATACACGTTGTGTGAAGCCTCGCGTACCCGGTTCCGTGTCCTCAAACTCCATCAACTCCATCTCATGTTCCAGCGAGCTTCTGGCGCCACGGTCAATTTCAAAAGAGTCATCGCCCGGCTCGTACGCGGGAGGCTCCGCTGGCAGCTCATCGTAGTGCATTTCTCTGGCTGTCCTTCTCTCCAGTTGGCGTAAAGAAGCTCAAAGTGATGAAAGAAGCCGAAGCGTCTGCTTGAACTTCCGAAGGTGGCAAGCAAGTGTGGTCCCAACCATTAATCTACATGGTGGTCACGTGACCACTTGATCAGTTATTCATGAACTTTGACGGGTTTAGTGTCGCAGAGAAATGGTAATAGTAGGAGTAATGGTGGATCAATGGTCATTGCAATATGTGTGTGATACTTCTCAGCTGTCATTAACTATAGATGAAGTGAAGAGGGTATGAAAACACTACAAACGGCGAGTTATATGATGACATGCACTATCTGCATGTGTACTTCAAAATTGAACGGGCTACTAGTCTACTAGTTCTTTTTAGAGAAAATTCCAACTAATGATCAAGAAGAAAAGGATTCAGAAGTGGATGTCTCTACAGAAGACCCATCAGAGGGGTTAAGCGACGGCTCTGTTAAGAATGTTTCAAGGGAGCACAGCCATCCAACGACAACATGCCTTCTGAAGAAAAAGAAGGAAGTGTATTCCACGTCATGGAAGGTGTTTCTTGAGAGTTTGGTTCAATTGAATATGGGTTACTCTGTAGATGGTTCGAAAAGACATAGGAGCCACCATTTTAAAGACTAGGCACGGGCTCTGTTGATGACATTGATGATTCGCTGATGGGAAATATTCGGATGATCACTCGGAATATTGATTCAAAGCAATTATAGGCTGGAAGACTTGTAGGAGTCTGAGCAAAGGAAAAACATTATAGGTATGTCCATTGTCCGACTAAGGACTCTGTCTGGACACCACTAGTAAATCTGGTGGATGTGCCACCTCCAGTTCAAACTGGTTTCATCACTGCCTTTGTTCTCTGGTTTATCATGTTACAGAATGTAAACACGTGATCGTGTGCGGTAATAAGCGGGAGGCAAGAGTACTTCATAACCTCGTTATTGCCACAAGTCTTGAAAGGCAAAGAACTACAAGTGGAGGCAAAAGCTCATGAAAGGTAATGTGAGTCTGCTCAAATTATGCATTGTTGTACATTGTTACAAGTTACTTTCAAGTGCTACCGTATGTGTGTGATAGAGAGAGAAAGAGATTTTAATCAGTAAGAACTGTTCAAAACTGAGAGGGGCATCAAAAGAACTTTGTTCGTATGGGAGACCGTATTTGATCGCTTTCCTTCAGCTCAAATAGAAGAGCGACCATTGTCCCTTAATGATGATGACGTTGAATCTAAAGCTAACTGTATGACACGGGCTGTGTTTCTTAGTATAAGAAAGGAAACACAAAAGCTTTGTCGAGTCTGTGCAAATGAAGTCAGCCTTTAGGTGCAGAGAGTCGAGACTACTGGCCAACATAAGCGGCGTGCGTGTACGTCAGGGTGCGTGTGGTGCAATACCAGGGGAAAGGAGGGTAACAGTATGGTAGTACAGATTTGTTGAGCGCTGCAGGCTGCTAATTCTGTTCCTTGGTCCGTGGTCCGTATCTTGAAGACGCTAAGAATTAGCCGATTTGGCGATATGGCCGCTCGCCCCGACAGAAATGTACGTTTCCCTTGAGACAGAGTCAGGAAAAGATTTTCTTTCCAATACAAACAGGTTACTTGAGTGTCTCCTTTGGCTACCACAACACGTCAGGTTTCGGACCTCGAATGTTTCTATGCGTATCAGTACAACGTCGTTTCAAATGGTTGTAGACCCTTGGACAGGTAACAGCTCTTTGAAACTGTACACAATGCCAGGAATCGTCTTGTCAGGGTACACCATTAGATAAACAGAAACCGAAGAGGTTAGCAGTCTAGAAGCTAGCATGTAGGAACCTCTCAACTAGGCCCTAAGCCATCTCTTCTCGTATGCACTACTGTTCGGGCATATGCGTTGGGCTATACATGAGCGTCTGGCTCGCCTTTACTCACACTGTTGAGTCTTGACTGTTGCACTCTTCAATTGATCAGCGTAAGACCCAACGGCACAGTCGCTTATGCGCTTATGCGCGTCGCTTTGCCAGGTTGCAGATGCCTAAGTGGCGACTCTCGGATACCGATCTCGGGACTTGGGACTCAGAGAGGTGATCCATGGGCCTTTCGATACCTCAATCGAGTCACAGTCTGGCTGTCCACTTGCTTCTAGAGCATAGATTTGATCAATCCTCAAAGCAGGTGCCTCGAACTCAAAGGGATCATCTCCAGTACGAAGCTGAATTGGTGGACGATTGGCTTTCACAACCTTAAGAGCAAGTGTATTGCATTGCATGTGATGGATCGGCCTAACATACGATGTCACAGGACTCCGTCTGGCTTGGGAGTTAATTTAATGAGCTGGATAGAACCTAGGTGAGTGTTCTAATGGATATATAGACGAAGTCGATCCTACTTTGCGTGAGGTACTCGAGCTCATATTCTCTACTCAGTCTTAACCACGTTATACACAGTTTAGTCTCTACGCTGCATTTCACAAAGAATCACATATAGTTAGAAAAGAGCTAATAATAGTAAGGCCTCTAGTCGAAACAAAACCAAGTTGGCACAGGAGGTATATCATATCAATTGACATGTTGAATGAAAGATACCAGCGAAGAAAAGAAATAAGCCTTCGGAAGAGGCAAACCGATAAAACAAGAAAACAACAAAAAGATTAACAAACAAACAAACAAAAAGAGAACACAAAGAAAAGTCTTGAAAAGCCGACTCCAGTTCACAAAGAACACTTAAAATCACAGCAACATCAAAATGAAGCCAATAACCACCCCAAATACACTCATGGACCTTGTAGAAGCAGCTCCTTCTTGTACACTAATTGCCACATCCGTAGGAGAATGAGAATCGGCACCACCGAGGACAGTTGACAAACCGGCAGCAGAGGTAGTTAGAGTTCTTGCTCCTGACACATGCGCTGCTGCATCCGTAGACGAACCCGAACCAGCACCGCTACGCACAATTGACGAGACAGTAGCAGATGTAGTCTTGGCCCCTGCTCCTGTAACTGAAGCCACAGCAGAACCTGTAGCAACTATTGATCCATCAGCGCCACCCAAATTCTGAATCTGTGAAGCAGGTGTTCCAACAATTGTCTTCTCCACTCTCTCAGATGGTATCACATTGGTCTCAATGGCAGTAGGATAAGCAGCTGTCTCGGTGCCAGTAGGTTGTGCTTTGGTCTCAATGGCAGTAAGATAGGCCTTAGTCTCGATCGTGGTAGGATAAGCTTTCGTGACTTCCAGACAAACATTCCCAATGCAGGACGTTGACACAGTGTTAACCTCTCCCGTGTTGCGTGTTCCGCCGAAGGACGTTAACGACTGCTCATCACTTCCAATGACATTCGGTATAACGTCTGTCGTCTTAGCAGTCTCCGGAGCAGTGGTGTCCGTGACCGTGGCTGTGGCCGTCAATGAGAATCCTGGTTCTCCGTGTGTCTCGGTTAATGCATTGGACATGTCATCCTCGGTTGATACGCCAGTTGCTAATGGGCAGAACGTGGTATACTCTGTAACAACATCGTCCACAGTGACAGTAATGACTGTCAGGCCGGTCGTTCTTGCAACTGTTGAACAAACATCAGAAGAACAAGACGTCACAGTCACAACCGTAGTCGAGATCGAGACATCTGTAGATGTATCAGTCAATGCGGTACTGCTGTTCTGATAACGTGGAGGATCAGTTATAGTTGGTGCGGTTATGTCCGAGTTACCTGACGACACTGGCGAATCCCTGCTCGTATAAGAACTCGAAACAGTGAACTCCACAGTAGTCGTGCCCGTTGCAAACCCTCCGTTGTCATCCTGTGTTGGGTAATACGTCACAATTCCAGTAGCTGGTGATCCATCACTTCTCGTGAATGTGGTGAAATGAGGGAACGGAACCGTGAATGGAATGGTCGTCGTTCCAGTGGCAAACTTCCCTTCCGAATCGGTAGTTCCAGAGAATGAAACAATACCAGTCTCAGATGAGCCTTCGGAGTCAATGAACGTAGTGGTGTACGCGTCTGGAACGGTGAATGGAATTGTCGTCGTTCCGGTAGCGAAGTCACCATCACTATCCGTAGTTGGGAAGTACGTAACAATACCAGTCTCGGTCGAGCCCTCAGAGTCACTGAACGTAGTGGTGTATGCGTCTGGAACGGTGAATGGAATAGTCGTTGTTCCAGTTGCGAAGTCACCATCCGAGTCTGTGGTTGGGAAGTACGTAACAATACCAGTCTCGGTCGATCCCTCGGAGTCAGTGAACGTAGTGGTGTATGCGTCTGGAACGGTGAATGGAATGGTCGTCGTTCCAGTTGCGAAGTCACCATCACTATCCGTAGTGGGGAAGTACGTAACAATACCAGTCTCGGTCGATCCCTCGGAGTCAGTGAACGTAGTGGTGTATGCGTCTGGAACGGTGAATGGAATGGTCGTTGTTCCGGTTGCGAAGTCACCATCACTATCCGTTGTTGGGAAGTACGTAACAATACCAGTTTCAGTCGATCCCTCAGAGTCAGTGAACGTAGTGGTGTAGGCGTCTGGAACGGTGAATGGGATAGTCGTTGTTCCAGTAGCGAAGTCACCATCGGAGTCGGTCGTAGGGAAGTACGTAACAACACCAGTCTCGGTCGAGCCCTCGGAGTCAGTGAACGTAGTGGTGTACGCGTCTGGAACGGTGAATGGAATTGTCGTCGTTCCTGTAGCGAAGTCACCATCGGAGTCGGTCGTTGGGAAGTACGTAACAATACCAGTCTCGGTCGATCCCTCGGAGTCAGTGAACGTAGTGGTGTATGCGTCTGGAACGGTGAATGGAATAGTCGTTGTTCCAGTTGCGAAGTCACCGTCCGAGTCTGTGGTTGGGAAGTACGTAACAATACCAGTCTCGGTCGAGCCCTCAGAGTCAGTGAACGTAGTGGTGTACGCGTCTGGAACGGTGAATGGAATTGTCGTCGTTCCTGTAGCGAAGTCACCATCGGAGTCGGTCGTTGGGAAGTACGTAACAATACCAGTCTCGGTCGATCCCTCGGAGTCAGTGAACGTAGTGGTGTATGCGTCTGGAACGGTGAATGGAATAGTCGTTGTTCCAGTTGCGAAGTCACCGTCCGAGTCTGTGGTTGGGAAGTACGTAACAATACCAGTCTCGGTCGATCCCTCGGAGTCAGTGAACGTAGTGGTGTAGGCGTCTGGAACGGTGAATGGAATGGTCGTCGTTCCTGTAGCGAAACCACCATCAGAGTTTGTCGTTCCAGAGAACGAAACGATACCAGTATGAGGAGCTCCGTCGGAGTTCATGAAGGTAGTCGTGTATGGGTCTGGGACAGTGAATGGAATCGTAGTAGTTCCGGTTGCAAAGCCGCCATCTGAATCTGTGATTCCAGAGAATGAAACAATACCAGTCTCAGATGAGCCTTCGGGGTCAATATACGTGGTGGTGTATGCATCTGGAACAGTTAAAGGAATGGTCGATGTTACTATCCCCAAGCTCCCACTGGAATCCCCAGATGGGTAGTATGTCACGATCGCAGTCTCGGAAGAACCATCGGAGTTAGTTAGGGTGGTCGTGTATGGGTGCCGCACTGTGAAGGATGTACTATCAGGTCCGAGAGTAGTAGTCATGTTCGTATCTGTCAACGGAATAGTTGTTGTTGCAGTTGCGAAGTCACCATCACTATCCGTAGTTGGGAAGTACGTAACAATACCAGTCTCGGTCGATCCCTCGGAGTCAGTGAACGTAGTGGTGTAGGCGTCTGGAACGGTGAATGGGATGGTCGTCGTTCCGGTAGCGAAGTCACCATCACTATCCGTAGTTGGGAAGTACGTAACAATACCAGTCTCGGTCGAGCCCTCGGAGTCAGTGAACGTAGTGGTGTATGCGTCTGGAACGGTGAATGGAATAGTCGTTGTTCCAGTTGCGAAGTCACCATCACTATCTGTAGTTGGGAAGTACGTAACAATACCAGTCTCGGTCGAGCC